>CAUYQV010052694.1:0-28388 GCA_963574575.1 Galagoides demidoff
CATCTTTCATAAGTGTAATTATAAATTGGTTTCATAAAAGTACTAAGTACATTTGATACTTTTTCTTCCATTCTTGAGATATTTCATTAAAAAGAATATGTTCCAGCTCCATCCATGTAAACATAAAAGAGGTAAAGTCTCTTTTTTTAATGCTGCGTTGTATTTCCTGCCTTTAAATCCATGCTCAAGGTAACTTCTTCCAGAAAGCTCTTTCTAATTTTGGGAAGTAATATCTTCATCCTGTGGATTCTTACAGTACTCCATCTCTACTTTTTTATTATGCTATAACTCTCTTGGATCCTACAAATTTCATCATTACACATTCTATTGCCTTTATTTCCCCCAGCCTCATGATGTTTCTTTTTACTTTTATTTTCAGCATTTCTTAGCATTGGTTAGTGGGAGAAAATACAATAACTTCTTTTCCAAAGTTTTGGATATTCTTGGAAAAACCCCTGATCTTTCCTATGCTAGGTACCCCCAAAATGTCTGTGGGAAGATGGCAAGAAGAAAAACACTATGTATCCACTATTTCATTTTTTTCGTAGTTTTCACCTCAAAAATACCTGGAGTATATAATTGTGTGTTTTTTCTTCATAATTTCTAAGCTTCTTGTGAGGAAGTATTGATAACTTATTTATTATTATAATCTTCACATATCAAGCACCAGTAAAAGTGGGCAGTTGTCAACCTTCGTTTGTTAAAAGAACGGATGAACAAATGAGCACCTTTGATTCATTCTCTACTCTGTGCAAATCCCTAAACCTCTGCCCTTCAGGCTGGCATTACAGAAGTGGAGATTTGATCAGCCAATTTACCCAGTTAATGTGAGCTGTGTAGACAGACAAAGAGGATAATTGTGGCCCAGAAATCTACTCTGGAGCCAGAATAATGCCGTTTGGTTGTCAATATTGATCACGTTTAATTAGAAAACTGCCAGATCTCTGCTGTTCTTAGTGCTGTGTGGGCATCACCTAAAAGCAAAGGGATGACAAGCTGTTCCAGCATCTGCAGGCTTTATGTAATAAACATGTTTTCATTTGAGAAAATTTGTTCCTGTTTCTGAGCAGGATCAGAACCTTTGAGAATTCCTTATTATTTCCCTATACAAACTTCCTCCAGTGGTTACGATGTTGGAGCTATTAATGTATAATTCCTGGAGTTATTAAAATAATGTTAATTTATTTTAATTCATACCATGTGAATGCGTATTTTCAGAGTGGATTTATAGTAGGGCTAAAAATCAGGATTAGGTTTTAAGAAATAATCCCCTCAGGAAGAGAATGAAGTTATTGAAGATGCATTGTGACTGTCAGGTACCTATGTCCCTTCCAAGCCTCCTTTGGTCTCCCACGACCCTATCAGAGCCCTTTCCAGATGAAAGCACAGCTATAATCACCGTGTTTTATGCCATACACTTGGTCTCTTAAATAGCAGGTGACACTCATGGTGTGACTTGCTATTTGAGCTGTCTCTATCTATGTTGATCTACCATCAGAACTAGAAAAAAACTGTCACTCTGCAGTAATAGTTAATAGAGGGTTAGAGTAGCAAGAATGCAACTGTTCATTTTGTCAGTACCCATAATTTGAAATGGTCATTCAGCAGTAACCAATTTACTCATCTTAGTGTTCAGGCTTAAGCATCTTGCATTTGCCTGCAGTTGCCAGCAAATAAACCTCAAGAGTGCATCAGTCAATTATCAAGAATAAACCAAGCATTAAGATTCTTTATAACTATGGCATTTTCTTATCTGCACTTATCAACTAAATGTGCTTAAACTATGAATCTGCAAGAATTCATCCATGTTTTGAAAAGGCAGATTAGAAAGGCATGATTCACTATTGCTAACACAAATAATTGATTGTCATATCTTCTATCTGAAAATCTCCTTTTACCTGAAAAGAACAAGTCTAATAAGATTGTTGAGAGAGAAATTTGAAAGGAAAATCCTTTCTTACCTTGTTAAATTACTGTTAGCCACTTAGGGTAGAAAATGAATAAAACCAAAAGAAAATTTCTTAAATCACCCTTAATACTTTGTCCTGAGATGACAAGTAGTTAAAATTTTGGTTTGTATTATTTCAGTCATTTTACTCTATACATATATATACATATATCAGTGTGATTAAAACTTATGTTTAAAATTGAAACCATACCATACCATTTATATGGTTTTGTAATAAAACTTTTTTCCACTTAACAATATAGCACACAAGTACTTATCTGATCCAGAGGTGGGCAGGTTTTTTGGAAAAAGGCCAAATAGTAAATGTTTTAGGCTTTGGGGGCTATACAGTCTTTGTCACAACTGTTTAGCTTCACTATTATAGTGTGAAAGCAACCGTACACAAAATGTAAAGGAATGAGCATGACTATGCCCCAGTAACACTTTATTTAGAAAAACAGGCAGCTTATTGTGTTCATGGAAGACAACATAGTAAAAATATTAATTGTTTCCAAATTTATATGTAGGTTTAAGATACTATCTATCAATTCCTAGCAAAATTTTTTCAGATATAGATGAATTATTCTAAAGTGTCTATGGAAAGGCAAAGGAACTGAAACTGCTAAACCAATTTTTCTAGGAAAATGTTGAAGTGGGAAGAATCATACTATCTTATTTTAAGATGTGTTTAGAGCCACAGAAATCAAGACTGTGGGATGTTGATGGAGGGCTAGATGCACCGATCCATGGAACAGCATAGGAAACACAGAAATAGATCGACACAAATATATGCAACTGATTTCTGACAAATTGCAAAAGCAATTCAAAAAGAAATGATCGTCTTTTCAACAAATGATACTGGAGTAATTGGACATCCATAGGCAGAAGGGAAAGAAGCTTGATCTAAATCTTAGACCTAATACAAAAATTAGCTCAAAATGAATCATACATTTAAATGTAAATCAGTAAACTGTAAAACTTTTAGGAAGTCTTTGAGATCTAAGGTTTGGTAAAGACCTCTTAGATATAACATTAAAAGCACAATTAAAAAATCAATACATTTGTAGTGTGAAAGACCTTATTAAGAAGATGAAAAGACATATTGGGGGAAAGTATTTACAAACCATATATCTGACAAAGAACTCACATAATTGGATATTACTATAGACCTACTAGAATATCTAAAACAAAAAATGACAAAACTAAATTCTGGTAAAGATATAGAGAAACTGGACCTCATATACACTGCTAGGCCAGGGGATTATAAAATGGTACTGCTGCTCTGAGTTTTCTAGAAAAGCTAGACATGCTTACCATCTGACCCAGGAACCACCTTCCTAGCCATTTATCCTAAAGAAATGTAAACTGAATAAAAATCTATATACAAATGCCCATAAAAGCTTTGCTTATAATAGCCAAAAATCAGAAACAACCATAATGTCCTTCAGTAGGTAAACAGGCAAACAAACTATGGTATATCCACACCATGGAATACTACTCAGCACTAACTGAGTTATTTACACGTGTAACATAATGGATGCATCTCAAGAACATTTTGCTAAATGGGGAAAAAAGCCAACTTCAAAAAGATTGCATACTATATGATTTCACTTAAATAATATTCCCTAAATTACAAAATTATAGAGATAGAGAACAGATTAGAGGTTGCCAAGGTTTAGGAAGAAGAGGTAGGATGACTATAAAATGGCAGCATGGGGGAGACTTGTGATGGACTAGTTCTGAATCTTGATTGCAGATGTGATTATAAGAATCTATATTCATTGTACTAATGTCAATTCTCTGGTTCGATATTGTACTGTAGTTACCAATGGTAGTGAGATGTAACTAGTGGGAAAAAACAGGGTGAAGTATACCTGAGACTTCTGTATTCTTTACAACTCCAATGAATCTATAATTATTTCAAAATAAAACAAAACAAAACACATTGTGAACCATATTGCCATAGTTTGGTTATAATTTTCCAGCCTCTGATGTAGACCATTAGCTGTTATGATAATACTTTTTTTCCTATATAATAAGTATTTTATTAAATATAAGAATCTATTTAATCTACCCTCTATTCTTTCCAATTTTCATTTTTAAAAGTCCTAGGATTTTTTTTATATTTTTATACATCTACAATTATTTCTTCAGAAAAGATATGTAAAATTATGGTTTCAAATGTATACATATCTTTAAACTTTGGAAATAAAAATGCCAAATTACCTTCTAAAAAATGTGTGCCAATTTACATTTTTATCAACAGTCAATAGAAGTATGTATATGCCTACACACACATCAACAATGCATTTTATCTTTTAAAAAACATAATCTCTGTACACTTGTCAAGAAAGAATATTTCTAGGGCTTTTTGTTTGTTTGTTTAAAATGTGTTCTCCCTTAATTTCTAAACTTTGCTCATGCTGGTCCCCTGCCTAGAACATTGTCTCCCCATCACATACGTGATTCACGCTCAACCTTGAAATCCCAGATAAGGCAGCACTTCGTACAGATTTCCCCAACACCTTTTTTTGAGTTAGGTGACCCTCTTATTCACTTTCATAGCATTCTGTAAGTACCATATCCCTGTGGTCACAGCTTGTTTAATTGCATATATTTCTAGACCTCAATTTCTATGAGGGCAGTGGTTTTGTTTCTCTTGTTACCTCTTTTATGTCCAGTGATAGCACAGAATATGACCATACATATTCATTAAGTATTTATTGAATTAATGAGTAAAAAAGAATACATCAATTAGAAGAGGGACATATAACAATAATGATAGTGTAGGTCCAGTACCATGCAGGAAAAATAATGGCTTTCTACCTATGAATATACATATCAGGTCAAACTTGAGGAATACTCCTACTCAGAAAAAGGGATTCATCACACGATTGTAGCTCAATAACACTGACCATTAAGATTATCCAAATAGCATTCATTGTGCTGACTGTCCACTCTCCTAGTTACTTTTGGTACTCCTAGTTATTATTTAATTTTCAGGCATAGACTATATATGAATGTGTCATAAAGCTTAAATTTCTTGTCCTATAGCAATTATATTTGTTACTGAAAATTAATAAAGTAACATCTAGTTTATAGATTTGTCACACATGAATTTCATTATTACAGGTATATTACCTGGAGTTCCATAGCCACCTCTTCTGGCAAGTGGTGATCACATCAGTGTATTTCCAACCGCCATTCTCTCCAGGGATTGTCTTACTGTTTGCTTCCTACAACTACCCCAAGCATTATTTTTAAATCCTCTTGATACTGTACACAAGGACTTACAAGCCTCCTTAGAACAAAGTTTTTTTGCTTCATTTGACTTTTTAAATTTTTAAATAGCTTCTAAAACTCTTTGTGAAGTTGTTAAACCTCTGTGCTTTTTCTGCCTTAGCCAGATTCATTCCCTGATTGTACTTGAATTAGATATTGTGTGGGGAGGTATTACTCCCCACTTCTTACTTCTGATAAAACTGCTATGTCCCTTCTTCAACAAGGGGTTTGAAGTGTGATTCAATGTTTTTATCAGAACTCCTTCCTTTATCTATATGAATTTGTTCCTCATGTGTAAGGGGTTATTGCATTTAACACACACTAATTTATCTAAAGTAGTTAGATTTATTGTAGGTAGAATAGCTTTAACAAAAAATCAGAAAATATGTTTGGTGAATGAGAATTAAGTGTAAATAAGATGTTTTTCATTTAAAAATTTACATTTTGGACATAAGCATTATAAATAGTTGGTAAAGAAGGCTGTGGAATGGTCCACAGTCTGACCTAGAAATGAGAGGAAGTCTAGAGATGTAGACAATACATACAGTGGAAACACACCTCTAGGAGAGAGTATAGGGTTAAAAGTGCTCAGCACTAGAGACAGAGTGATCTGGGCAAAAGCCAAGAATCACTGCTGGCCATGAGTACTGAAAACAGTACTCATTAGACCCAGCATATCGTCTCAGCCCTAAGTCATATATTAACAGTGACAAGATTAAGGCAAGACAGAAGTGCAGCAAACAGGATGTGTCCTGCATTCAGTCCTGCAGTTAAACAAAACCATTTGTTTTTTAACCTTTACTCTCTCTTTGAAACTTTCCACTGTACTGTATTTTTTCATGCCTGAGATTTCAATAAAAGTCAGGGAGGAACATTGGAGGGGGCCACCCTGCTTGTTTCTCCTGTGGAGAACTTGCTACTGTTGGCCTCTCTGGGTCCCTCAGCTCAATGCAAATGGACTGAGTAAGGTGTTATTCATTTTGTGTGGAGTCTCACTGACATACACCAGACTGTATTCCTGTTACTAACATGCTGAGAGACTCTGTGCTGATCATTTAACCTCTCTTAAAGTCAGTTTCCTCATCTATTACCCACAGAAAGTGAACAAAAAGAAAGATAAAAACACTTCCAGCTTAGAAATTCTGTAATTCTGTGATACAATTGCTCTATCCCCTCAAGTAGTAAAATTGATCTTGGGAACTCCCCTACACTCTAATTAGGTTTCCTTTCCTTGGACATCAGTCTGTGATGTTCCTTTTTTTAAGCCCAGATTCTTTTCACCATTTCCATACTTAGAACTATAAGGAGACCCTAAATAGACTTGATTTCAGTTGGTCCCCATGAGCTCTGCCTACTGACCTCAAGCTTGCTTCTTCCCATCTTTTGCCTAACTTGACCAGTTCTCTTGTCTTTCTGGGCCAGCTCTCTATTCCTCTCTAAACCAGTCTTCATACATGGGAGAAGACCCAAGGCTGCACTCAAAGTCTCATTCCCAAATTTCATCCTTAAATTTTACAAAAGCTCTTCCTTTTTATTGTACCCTTAAAATGGGACTTTAATCAAAAGAGTGGAGAAGAAAACTAATATCCATTACAATACCTACTGTGTTCCACACTGTTATATGTCATGTTCACTCCTTACATCTTTCTTATAATATATACTATTTCTCCCTATTTTTTTTTTGAGTTGAGAAAACTGATGTTCAAGAATTAAATTGCTGAGATTAAGATCTGGAATTCCGGTTCAACACCTGTGGCTCAAATGGCTAAGGCGCCAGCCACATACACCCAAGGTAGCAGGTTTGAATCCAGCCCGGGCCCACCAAACAACAATGACAGCTGCAACCAAAAAATAGCCAGGCATTGTAGTGGGTACCTGTGGTCCCAGCTACTTGGGAGGCGGAGGCAGGAGACTTGCTTGAGCCCAGGAGTTGGAGGTTGCTGTGAGCTGTGATGCCACGACACTCTACCCAGGGGGACAGCTTGAGGCTCCTGTCTCAAAAAAAAAAAAAAAAGATCTGGAATTCAAACTTTCAGTCCATTACACTTGATAATTTGTTGTCTTTCCACCAGACAACAAAGTCCACTATGTTCCATAAACTCCCAGAGTTCTAGATTATTATTTCAGGAAACTCCAAGAAGAGAGGGTAGAATTAAACTCTAGCTCTGTCTTTAAGGACATCCAGAACATAGCCAGTGGAATTTGTTACATAATTATTACTAATATTTGATTTGAGGGAAAAAAGTTCCCACTGATTTAAAATTTTTATATAGAACCTACTAAAGAAATAAATGACATCTTATCCAGAGTATCACCTTTTTCTACACATAGACATTTACTTTCATAGACTTTTCAAGTGACAGTCTCAGACTAAATCACCAGCTCTCACCATCACACATCCTCAGGTACAGAAGAGATAATGATGCCACAGTAGATACTCAACAAACATTACTCTGTGCCATTCCTTCTAGCTCTATCTAACCTGAGCTATCTCAAAGATGGCACAGTGATTTCAAGACACTCATGGTTCATAAAACTGCAGCTGCTACAGATGTACAATTTTAATTTCATGGTAAGTATTCTCAGGGCTACACAAAGTCATATAACCATCTTTCCTTTGTTCTCTTGTACCTGTACATACTCCTTTCTTTTCTTCGAGCCAAGTGGGTTATAAAGTGTGAAAATAAAAGTCTTCATTGAGGGAGAATGGATGTGCCACAGGGCACATGTCTGAGCAGGGGTAGATAACCAGAAGTGCTCCCGGCCAACACTTTTTGAAGTGGAACATTTGACAACTTTGCAGTCAGAGGAGGGATAATAACATCTGAAGTTAACTACGGGGCTTGCAAGTGTCTAGTACTGGAGAGGTCAATATGTGATCAACAAGTAAGGAGCGAGCCAAAAGAAACAGCAGCAGAAAAAATAGATAAGGAACAAAAAGTATTGAACAAACAGCCTCAGACTTGAGATATGGCCATTGGGTGTTTGTCGGGCTGGAATTCTGCAGCACTGAGTTTGAGTACTTTTGACCCTTTTATAATTGCATCATTCATCAAAGAAGCCACACTGGAAATGGAGAGCGAGATTGTGTGATTCACTTGTTGACTGAAAGGTACTTACAGTTCATCTAGGAATGGCAAAGGGACAGAGATGAAGGCCTCCTGTCTCCTGAACAGGATTGCTTCACAAAGCTGGGAGGTGGCCAGTAGTCACAATTTTGATCCACACAACCACTACAGGGACAGTGGACCACTGAAAAGCCATCCCAAGATTCTTACCTGAGGCATTTTCTGACCCCATAAATATTTACTACCAGGCCCAGTGCATCTATAGGGGCAACATAGAATGAAATCAAATGAGATCATGTATGTAAACCTCCTCAGCATAGCACATGATGCATATAGGTATTCACTAAAATTTAGTAACATTCTCTGAATGGAACTTTTCTGGACAGAGCAAATTTGACATTCTTAGGAAACTATTACATGGAGATGTCATTATTCAATGGGACACTACTGAAGACATGGCTTAAATTCAAAAAAATAGAAGCAGATTTCTTTATGTGGGAAGGGGTGGGAGCAGAAGACACCAGTGCTAACTGTACACTTAGGGGCTAGCTGAGCAGCACCATACAGGCCCGTAACCTTATCTCTTGCATTTTGCTCAGTGACCTGGCTTGAAGATCATGATATTTGTTTATTCATTTGTTTTGAATCAGAGTCTCACTCTATTGCCTAGAGTGGCATTAGTCTAGCTCATAGCAACCTCAAATTCCTGGGCTCAGGTGATCCTCCTGCCTCAGCCTCCTGAGTAGCTGGGACTATAGTCACCTGCCACTATGAATAGCTAATTTCTCTACTTTTAGTAGAGACAGGGGTCTCATTCTTGCTCATGCTATTCTTGAACTCCTGGCCTCACCAAAGTTCTAGAATTACAGGAATGAGCCACCACACCCACCCTACAGGCCATATTTGTTGTACACATTTCATGATAAAATATGCTGCAAGAAGATTAAGTCACTAGCCCAGTGGTATAAAAAGGAAATTTCTTTAATGACTTTTTCCCTCATAAGTGCCAATGCGCCTTCCCACATTTCCCAGATCTCAAATCTAAGCTCCAGTAATTGCCTCAATATCTTCCATTCTCCATCAACAGAAGTGCTAATAGTTTGGGTCATGGCCTCTTCTCTTCTTTTTGGCTTATAAAGAAGAAAAACCACACATTTTAGACTTCAATTATGAGCTCTCCTGCCTGACCCTACTGGCTTGAAAACCACGAAATGATCTCTCTCTGTGTATCATATTTCTCCTTTTAGAAAGAGCAAGTGAGACTCAATTGGCAGAGACATTATGAAAAGAATAAGAGTGAAACCTGGAACTGCTTCAAACAGCTGATGCCACAGAACAAACCTGGTTAATAAGCTAAATTTTCAGTACCATTTTTTTCTTTCTAGCAAAGTAAACATCAGTAGGAAAACAGGCACCATACATGTGTCATAATGTCCACCCACTTAAAAATCATTGCATTCTAATGGGGTAGAGAGGATAAAGAGAAATATAAGGAATATTATTTGAACTCCTACTATGTGCCAACTACCTCAATATAGATATTAAATGTTATTTCACTTTCTATAACCTCAGAAAAACATTTGCAGTTTGGATGGAATTTAAGTCTGTCTTTGTGTCTTCATTTGAGCATTGGGACTTATTACTTGTCTACAATGAAAAACTTGTTTTTACCATTCCTTTAAAAAATAAAAACAAAATCTGTTCAAAAGGGTAGGTCAGAAGTCCCCAAGACTACTCCCATGTTTAGAGATTCACTGGAAGGATTCATAGCACTCAAATCTAGTTGTACTCATCGCAAAGATTTATTTCAGCAAAGTAGTAAGTATAGACAGCTGGCTAGAAAAGGAGAGGAAACGTGTGCTGAGTCCCGAGGCTCTTCTCTCCCCTGAGGGGTCATGTAGAGCACTCTTTCCCCAGCAACAAAAATGTAGTTTGCATGCCATGGTGCTGCTCAAGGAAGCAGAAATGTTTCCTTCCTTCATGCCCAGGGTTTTTATTGGAACTGGTCACATAGGCACCATCTGCCTACTGCATACTAACATTCCATACTCCCAGAAGCAGCACAGGTATTTAGCATAATCACATTGTTTATATAGTCTTGGCACAGTGAACCAACTTACCAGGTAAGTGTTGAGTGGACCACTCTGACAGCCAGCCAAAGGCCACCTTGCAAGCAGAACTTTCTAAAGACAGCTGTTTGCAAGTATGCCAAGTTAACTTTTTTGCACAGATGATGTAGGAAATTGATGCTTTCATGTGTGCTCCTGCCCACGACCAGCCCCTCTTCCTTTCTTGATAAAATAGGAAAAGGTGAAGTTAAAAAAAAAGATAGCCAGGCTAGAAAAATAATCTCTATGGACCGGAAATGGAACATTGTGGACATACAGCAATGTAGAGATTGAAGTGGTACTGAGGCACAGTATATACTTAGAACAAACACTGAAGAATGCAACAATATTGGAAAGGACTAGTGCATAGGGTCACAAATTTACTTATAGAACATTAGGTCTACATTAGAAATCTACCAGTTTGCAGGTGACCTTGCAAATGGAAAAATTGGTGTTATTCAAGTTGAAAATACTGTTTAGAGTAGTTCGTATCCAGTAGCACTAAGTGCTCACATTGAAGCTAAGCAGAATTAAAGTAAAACTTTTAACTTTAACCAAATTAACTAAATGTGCTTGGTTTCAGAATCATTAAGGTTTAATCCTCAATTGGTAACAAATGTCCCACAAGTAGCCTTAAATGCAGCTCTGTCAAGAAGAACTTTCTAAGAGAATGGAAGTGTTCCTGCTATCTAACATAGTGGCTGCTAGCCACATGTGGCTATTGAGCACTTGAACTATGGCTAATGTGACTGAGAAACTGAACTTTTTATTTATTTTATGTCACTTTAATTAATTTAAATTTAGCTATATGTGACTAGTGATTTCATCATTGAAAACACATTTTCTAATAAGTTGTTCTTATTACAGGAGACTGTTTCATAATGTTTTGACAGAACAGTTGATTTTGAGAGAGAAAGAGAGAGTGTGTGGGTGAGAGAGAGAGAGTTGAGCAGAGTCAACAACTCTATTTACAAATGTACACACCTAATTATCAGAAAGAGAAATTCCAGGACTATTTTAGATCATCTCAACTTAGCTCACCTATCATCTCTTCATATTTGTAACTTGACTCAGTAAAAAATCTATAGCCACACTTCATCCATATAAGTGGGGGGAGAGGCAAGGAAAACTCCTTGAATATACAACTTCTTAGTAATCTCTTTGAGTAAGCTAATTTTTCTTAGAAAAGAACAAGAGGAGAAGGAAGCAGTAACAGGGGAATCAATATTATACATGAAAAATGGGTCGTTAGTTTTATTTACTGCATTTTGCTTTTTAAAAAACAGAATGGATTGTTTTCCTTTTCTTCTGTTAATTATATTGGGAAACTAAAGATTCATCAGGACACCATAGGAAACTAAAAATAAAGTGATACTGACATGCTGCAACATTAGACTAGGTCATGAGAAGTAAGCTTCAAGGAATAACACTCATTTATCTATTAACTTCATAATATACACTGAATAATTCCAGTGTACAAGACAGTGTACTGAGTACAAAGGATGGTGTAAAGATAAGTCCTTGACCTCAATTTGTTCTAATCATGACCTGATACTTGAAGTGTATAAAACTTTGAAGAGGTGTTAACAACTTATTCCTGTCCAGAAAGATGATCAGAAAATTTTCAGTGACAGAAAACTATAGTATTGATCCTTCCATCTCAAAAATAGATATGAGCTAAATGGAATGTAGCATCCTAGGTTGGATGCTGGAATAGAAATTATTACTGGAAAACCCGGCAAAACCTGAATAAAGGCTGAACTTTAGTGAATAGTAATTAATTTCTTGTTTTGACAAATGTACCATGCTAATATTTTTGAAATAAATTTGCTTCATTTATTAGGAGCAAATGAATGAAGAATACACACAATTCTCTATACAATCTATAAATTTTCTGTATACCTAAAATTATTCAAAAATAAAAAGTTGTTAAAAAAAAATATGGAAAGATAAAGCAGATAGTCTAAAGCTCCTGAGAGTTCTCTTTAGATTCCTGGCAATTAGCTAACTGGGACTGAGGATTGCCTCCCCGCCCCCCTCAGAGGGAAGGGGCTATCCATGACATCAATGACTCCTAAAGTCTCCAAAAACTCCTATAAGTAGCTGGCACTCAAGTCCAGACTATTTGGCAATCTCCAGTGTCAAGTCTGCTCTCCCACTTGCTTAATAAAAATGTAGAGCAAAGGGGTGGGATCCCTGTTTTAGACATGCCTAGACATGCCATTTTGAGAAGAGAGGACACCCATGTACCTTCTGACTATTCTTTTTTTGTTAATTCCAGTCCACACCATGTTGACACAAGCCCATTTCATAAATTATACTATGGAAATATCATCATACTTTATTTCTGAATTTGTCTTTTTGAACATTTCTATGTTTTCTTACTAACAGAAAAGGAAAAGCTTGAAAACCCTACCTTTCAAAAGTTGAAAATCAAAGAAAGTCTGAGAGGTAGACCAGGTTCTAAACAGACCGTGGATCTGAATATGCACAGCGAAGTCTGAACATATAGACTAGCTAGAATGTCAGTTCCCAAACTGGTCTTTAAACTGTCATTCTAATTTTGATGTATGCATAATTTGTGCAAACAAGCGTTTCAGTATAAACATTTACATGTGCCTGTTCAAAATCCATTTACTTGTATGAATCAAAAATTTCAATAATGTCTTCCCCAATTTTAAATGCCTAGTTGTATGTTTATAAGCAAATATTATCCTTATGGATAGGAAATATGGATTAATTTGTATGTATAAATTTAGGGTTAGAGGGGAGTCACTTCGAATTTCCACTTCAAATTTTGGAAAATACCTATAGAAAGCTTTCACTTTCCATAGTCTATGTACATAACGAGGAGCATAGCTTGTCTTCACAATTTTACAGGCAGCTGGAAGTCTTTACACGTCAATATAGACAAGCCTATGCAAGACCTTCTAACATTGAGAACAGGTTTTTAAATAATGTGTGAAAACTCTGGGGTTATAATATAGTTAGTACTCTCACATGACAAATAAGAGAAGAAAATTCAATTCCCACCCTAAGAATGAAAGAGTGGTCCTGCAGGGGCAATATGCCAATTGAATGAACAATTTCAAATTTGGGCAACAGGCTTTTTAGAAGAATAGATTTATATCCTCTGTGAAAATGTAGGTCTCAGAGTTTCATCATATAGTTTCACAGGCAACAATCAGTAAATTTCTTTGGAGAGAGAAAAAGAAAGCAGTTAAAAGCAAGGCTCTGCCTGCATCTTTTATTTTATATATGTATATATCCCCCCACCTCTTTCCACCCCTGTGGAAAGCCTAATGACCATATTTTTCTCCCAGATCTTCCCCAAATTAAGAACACTTTTCCATTTTCTTAATAATTCTATAACAGTAAAATATTTTCAGTCTGCCTCAGATACTTTTCAAATGGGAATATAGATTCTCTTCTACCATTGAAAAAAAGACAGGACACCCATGAGAACTACCTAAGTAGTTTGAATCATAGAGAAAAGGTGCTTGAGATTGTATAGTTCTGTGAGTTAAGTTGTCACACCATTATACTAGGTCTTGGTTCTGTGGATTCTGGCTACATTGAGCTCTACTGTAGCTAGAGCCAGATCTGTAAGCAAACTAGTATAGCCTGGTCTCAGTGGGATTGCTTTCACGCTGCATCCAGAGGGTTTGGTCAGGTGTCATATCTATCCAAACTGTGCCCTAGAAGGTAGGATGTGGAGCACTGCCCTTTATTCATAAGTCGTGTTCTTTTTTCACATTCCTTCATCTCCTGTGATATCCACTTTTTAAAATAAAGGGATGTTTAGAAATTTTATTTTCAAACCACTCTGTCTTAAATCAGACTTCTAAAGAAATTTTTAGTTAGGACACCACATTCTTATAACATTTGATAAATACATTTTCTAATTTTCTTTGAAAAAAAGGGATATGTTTTATAAATCTGGGTGCTCCATAAATATTTAGGATTCTTATGTCTTCTTGTTGAATTGCTTCCTTTACCATTATATAATGACCATCTTTGTCTTTCTATACTATTGTTGACTCAAAGTCAATTTTATCTAATGTAAGAATGGTTATACCTATTTCATTTGCATGGAATATTTTTTTCCATCCCTACGGGGAGTCTATTGAGTCCTTATGGGTTAGATGTGTTTCCTGGAGACAGCAGATACTTGAATTATGTTTTTCATTCATTCAGCCAGCCTCTCTCTCTCTTGAGTGGGGCATATCAGACCATTCACACTGATAAATAGAACTGAAGTATGGGATGCTGTTCATCCTGTTGGGTGGTACCTTATTGTTTTGTTCCACCTGTTGTGCTAATGTTTTATTTGAGCATTGATCTTTAGCTTTTGAGTGGTTTTACACTGGTGGCGTCTATTGTGCTGATTCCACATATAATGCAATTCTGAGTATTTCCTGTATGGCAGGTCTGATCCTGACAAATTCCCTCAGCATTTGCTGATCTGAAAAAGTCTTTATATCTTCTTCTTATATGAAACTTAGTTGTGTAGGACACAAAATTCTTGTCTGGTAATTCTTCTGTTTAAGAAAACTGAAGATGGAGCCCCAACCCTTCTGGATTGTAAGTGTTCAGTTGAGAAGTCTTCAGATAGCCTGATGGGTTTTCCTACATACAATACTTGATTTTTCACCTCATGGGTTTCAAGACTTTCTCCTTTATGCTGATTTTGGCCAGTCTGATAACTATGTTTCTTGGTATTGACTCTTTGTAATGAATCTTAATGGTGTTCAGTGAGCTTCTTGTACATGAATGTCTAAATCTTTAGTAAGACCAGAAAAGTTTTTCTCAAATATAGCCTCAAATAGGCTTTCCAGCCTTTGTGCATCTTCTTCTTCATCCTCAGAATGCCTATGATTCTTATATTTGGCCATTTTGCATAATTCCATATTTCTTGTAGGCTTTATTCATTTCTCTTAATTACCTGTTCTTTATTTTTGATTGAATTAATTTGAAAGAGTTGTCTTCAAGGTCTGAGATTCTTTCTTCTACCTGGTATTGTCTATTCTTAAGATTTTCCACTGTGTTTTGTATTTTCTTTTTCTTTTCTTTTTTTCTTTCTTTCTTTTTTCTTTCTTTCTTTTTTTTTTTGAGACAGAGCCTCAAGCTATCACCCTGGGTAGAGTGTCATGCCATCACAGCTCAAAGCAACTTCCAACTCCTGGGCTTAAGTGATTCTCTTGCCTCAGACTCCCAAGTAACTGGGACTACAGGTGCCCACCACAATGCCTGGCTATTTTTTGGTTGTAGTTGTCATTGTTGTTTGGCAAGCCCAGGCTGGGTTCAAACCCGCCAGCTCTGGTGTAGGTAGCTGGCACCTTAGCTGCTTAAGCTACAGGTGCCGACCTCTGTGTTTTGTATTTTCTTAAATTAATTTTTCATTACCAGAATTTCTTTTTTTCTTTTTGTTACTATGTTGATAGCTGTAGTGAAATTTTTATTCATAAAGCAAACCTTACTAATCTAAGCAAAGAGATAAAGAGCAGCATTATAAATGCCTACAACTTAAACACTCGACTGACAGAACTGGGCAGATCATCCAAGCAGAATATAAAGAAATAGTATCACTGGACTAAAAGAGTGACTAGAGAAAATGAGCCTACCAGACATTTACAAAACTTTTTACCCCTAAACCACTGAAGATATATTCTTCTCATCAGCACATAAAATATCCTCCAAGACTGATCATATCTTAGGCCACTTATTTACTCCTTATGTAAAAGAAGACTTTTATTTTCACACATTATTGCCCAAAACATGTCTTAACAAGTTAAAAAAAATTAGAAATCATACCATCTATCTTCTTAGACCACAGTGGAATAATTAAATTAGAAATCAACTCCAGGAGAAACACTCGATTATACACAAAGTCATAGAAATTAAACAATGTGCTACTGAACAACTATTGTGTCAATAGTGAAATTAAGTTGGAAATAGAAGGACTGCTTTAACTGAATGACAAGAGACCTAAGCAACCAAAATTTGTGGGATTCAGCAAAATCAATCCTAATGGGAAAATTCATAGACTTAAATGCCTACATTAAACAGACATAAAGATCAGAAAATAATGATCTAATTATATGTCTCAAAGATCTAGAGGACAAAGCAAATCAAATTTAAAAATAAATAACTACCATCAGAGCAGAACTAAATGAAATAGAAACCAGTCCTCTCTCAAAAAATACAAATGATCAATGAAATAAATAATTGGATCTTTGAAAAGATAAAAAAAATTGATAAACTTCGTACTATATTAACCAGGAATAGAAGAGAAATGACCCAAAAAACTGAGCTAGAAATGATAAAGGAAATATTACATCTGAAACACAGAAATACAAAATACCATCTGTGGACACTATGAAAAATTTCTATGCATATACACTCAGAAATGTAGAGACAACTGATAAATTCCTAAAAACACACGACATCCCAAGAATCAATTAATTAGGAAAAAATCGAGTTCTTGAACAGACCGATAATAAGCAACCAGATTGAAGTAATAATAAAAAATATCTTCCAACAAATATGAGACTTATACCAGATGGATTCACAGATGAATTTTTATCAGATGTACAAAGAAGATCTGGTACCCATACTACAGAAATTATTCCTTAGCATTGAGAAGGAGGGAATTCTTCCCCAACTCATTCTACAGAGTCAGTATCACCTTGATACCAAAGCCATGAAACAACACAACAATAACCACCACATGTACACTCTGTTAACTGAAACTAACTGAGGAGCAGCCATGTGCACAGGCGGAAGTAAAATTCAGTAGAAATTGGGAGTGGGAAAGGAAGGTATGGGTGAAAACCTACCCAATGGATGCAATGAACATTATCTGGGTGATGGGCAGTTAAAACCCTGACTCAAGCATAACAAAACTGATACATGTAACCAAAGACATTTGTACCCCCATAATATTTTGAAATTTAAAACAAAAATGATGGATATGTTTATCAGGATAAAATTCAAATCCATACTGCATATGAACTTTCACTAGTTTATATGATCAATAAACTTTCCATCAGCACACAATAAGTGGATACTGGTACCTTAAATTTCTAGAAATTATTCCCTTTTGAAATGTTTTACTATGCAAGCTTTTAAGATAATATGAAATAGCCTTTGTTGAATCTAATCATCTCTTCCAAAGTACACATATCCTTCCCTATTCCTCTTCATATGGAAATATTCATTCACACTCTGGGTTGTCCTTAGGGAACACATTCCTACCCTCACCCTTCCTTACCCTTCATCATGCTGTTCATTAATAGAACACCCTAAAATTTTTCTGGAAGATACTTCTTTACTATAATAACTTGTCAATGTCTGTGTTCCCATTTGACACTAAATTCTATGAGGGCAGAAAATATGTCTGTTTTGTTACCCTTATTTTTCATTATCTAGCACAGTGCCTGCACTAGATAATGTGCCAGGAGGAAATCAATAAATATACCTGAGTGGATGAAAATCTAAAAGTGCTATTGCCACCAAAGAAAAACTACATTAATGAGGAAGTAAAAACATGCAATAAGGAAGAGATATTGTTCACCTTCCATGAAGAAACAGAAATACTTTTAATGAAGATGAATGTTATTATGTTTTTTATTAATGTATACAAAAATAAAAAATGGACACATAATAGTTTATCAACTTATTTTTAACTATTTGAGTTAAACATATGTTTCATGATATTCACAGTACATTTTTAACACAAAATGGTTAATATATAATTGAATTCTATTTGTGTTTGACAAAAACAAATGCATACAGATATACACAATGGGATTTTTTTTCTATTGATTTAAAAATATATATTTTCAATTATTATGAGTACATAATAGTTGTGTATCTTTAAAAGATACATGTGAAGTTTTAATACAAGCATACAATATGAATTAATCAAATCAGGGTAATAGGGGTGTCCATCACCTCAAACATTTAATATATCTTTGTGATAGAAACATTCTGATTCCACTTTTTTAGTTATTTCTAACTTATTCTTGATTATAGTCACTTGCTTTAAAATATTATTCATTATATCTAATTACTCAACTATAATTTTGTATCCATTAATTATCCCCACCTTATTCCCCACTCTCTACTACTCTTCTCAGCATCTGTTACTCACCATTCTATCTTCTGTCTCTGTTGAGATCAATTGATTTTAATATTTAGCACCCATATATGGATGAGAACATGAAAGATTTGTCTTTCTGTGCTTAGCTTATTTCACCTCACATAATGTTCTCCAGTTCTATCCATGTTGTTGCGAAGGACAGCATTTTACTCTTTCATATACATATATGATATTCCACACAGTGGAATTTTAGAGGGAAGTTTTCATTCTACTTTATATTTTCTATATTGTATAGAAAATTACTTTCTATATTGAGGGAAAATTAAAAACCTTTGCTACTCTGGTTTAGTTCTTCTGATAAATGCCAGGATGGTAAGATGTCCATATATCATAGAAAATGCATATGTCAACAGAATAAAATATCAAATTTTGCCATAATAACACATATGTTTGTCCTTTTAAAATTTTCCTTAAAAAGGCTGGGTCCAGTGGCTTAGACCTATAGCACTCTGGGAGGCAGAGGCAGGTGGATTGCTTGAGCTCATGAGTACAAGAACAGCCTGAGCAAGAGCGAGACCCTGTTTCTACAGAAAATAGAAAAAACAAGATAAGAGGATTGCTTGAGCCCAAAAGTTCAAGGTTGCTGTAAACTATGATGATGCCATGGCACTTTACCCCAGGCAACAGCTTGAGATTCTTGTTTCAAAATTTTTACTAAACAGTAATATATATATCTATATAAAGAAGTGTACAAATCACAATTCTGCAGGTTAATATAAATTTTGAGAGAATAACTGGAACTGTAATTGTCCTTATTATATTATTTAACTCTTTAATCATTCTTCTGTCCCGTTCTTTAATGTTCTTTTTCCTACTGACTCTAATGTCTGAATCACTTCTAAATCTCTGTCCATTGTTTTGTGTTGGTTTTTGCTATTGTTGGTTTTTAAGCTCAGCCTTTAGGCTGTGGCCCTATATGTTGGTCTACGAATATTTTATTGAATCTCAGGTACTATCTGGTTGAAAAAAAAAAGTCTCCATATATGCTCTTCATTTAGAAAATGTCCACCTTTTCCTCTGCCAGAGCCTGAGTTGAATCAGAACTGAGGGCCAATTCTATTAAGGTTCCATTTACTATCAGGTCACCTGTGCTATGAGTCTCTAGCTTTCAAACCTTGAGATTGGTGCCTTCACCAGGGCCTAAAGTTTTGAATTTTTCACATCAGAACCTTGAGCCTGCTGTAATACCTTTTTTTGTTTTCCAGAGAGGCTTCTGCTTGGCTTGTGGCCTATAGTTCCTTGTAACTTCAGAATTGAACAAATGTCTGAAAAAGGAAATGAGCCTTTATCAGGCTCAGTTCTCCACACCTCCCTTCTCTCTGGGATTGTGGCCTACAAGATCCCCAACAAGATTTCCCAAACTTTGGCTGCTAACCTAGTCCCTCAAGGCAGTCCCTCTGCCTCCAAAAACCATGGATTCTCTACCTACATCTGCAAATGCCCCCAGGACAAATGTGGCTGCAGAAAGTCAGCTCACTCTCTGCTCACCCCACCATCTTGGCCCCTGTAGACCTGGTTCTTTAAGAGCGCTCTAATGTCTTTAAACAGATTTTTTAATTAGCTTTTCTCATTATCCTCAGGGATAGCAATGATCTGCAATAAGCTTCTCCACCAAAAATATGAACAAAACTCTCTTGCGAATTTTTCTACCATATCTTTAATTTGTTACAAAGACAAAAATATGAGTTTTTAAAATATTAAATCAATAAGTGATGTATAATTTAATTAAAATTAAGATATAAATGCTAGTTCTATCAACTAGTTTCTTATATTGTTTATACATCCTTTTGATTACTAAATTTTTATAAAGCATGTTCAATTCATTTATTGAAATTATCTATAATTATAATAGCTACTAAGGACCATGAGGCCTCTTTTTTCTCCATATTTCATTGGTCTTTGCTGTTGAAAAGGGTGGATTTTAATTTTCTTCCTTTTGGAATAATTCCAGGAAAGTCTTTTACATTTGCTTTCTCTTGGCTCCCTTTTGGCTCCCTTAGCTCTCTCTAATTTTGTGATACTTTATTCATTGATTTCACTATATCAATAATTTAGTTAGAATTTGAATGGCTTCCACTGAAATTGTATCAATGTACTTTTCTTCATTTTAAGAGCAGAAGAATAATTGATTCTTAAAGCAATAAAATAATTAAATACCATACATACCATTATAGGTTCATAAAAAATAATTAGGTATTTCTTCAGGTACTTACTACATTAGTAGGTACTTATTTTAAAGCACATGGTATTATTCTGTTTACATGGTTTATGCTGTGCAATAAACACAATGCAGTCTTTTTAAAATTCTTCAGTGGCAATTTCATGTAGAAATTGAGCTTGAATAGAACTTTATAAATAATGTTACTTCCTTTTAAGTGTTGCTTTTCAATGAACAAAATCACATTTTTGCTTATAATCATTTGCAAACCAATAATAGTTTAAATATTAAGAACTGATGTATACTGGTGATTAATAATTAACTCAAAACTCATGCTACATTCTTTAGAACATAATTAGATTGATATGCTAAAAATATTGCATGTTCTCTATTCACACAGAAGCTAATTATTTTTCTTTATTGTTCATTTAATACCTACAAGCTTAAAGAGACATGTACAGAAAACTCTTTCACCAAGGAAATGAAGAACTAGCTCTTAACCTCTTGTGACTGTTCATTTATAGAACTAGTAATACAATATAAACTGGCTTTTACAAATTTTCCTCCTTTAACAACTTTCCAACCCCTAAAAACCACCCTACCTCCCCTAATTTCCCCAATACACACACACACATACACACAAGTTGTTTTTAGAATAGTACCAGCTAAAAATTTATATTGACCTGGCTAAAACCTTGATGAACTTAATGTTTTCTTAAGTTAATGGAAGAGATAAGGTGAAAGTAGTGTCTGTTCTAAGCAATAATTCCCCTTAGTTTTCCATTTACCCAAGTCTTTAGGAAGATGAACAGAAAGTCTTTTCCAGGAAGACTATGGGAAGACTGGGAGTTTTTAAAATGCCCAGTATTTAGACTCAAGTGGCCCCTTGTTTGGGGGACCACATTGTTCTTCATTGATGCAACCAAAAATTCCCTGGTTAGAAAAGACCTTAAAAGATGTTCTCCAGTCACCCATCTGAGGATGAAATACTGTCCTCAGCTTGCTCAACATGTTACCCTGCTGTTAGTCAGTATTTCCAATACATATAAAGAAGTATATCCCAAAATAGTTTTGGCCATCCTTAGATCTTAAACTGAAATCTCCCAACAGTTTCACTCACTGTCCCTCATTAAAACCTTTCGAGCAATATAAAACAAGTCTCTCTCCTACACGCAGTCTTTTAGATAATTGAGCCCTTCAAGGTGTGAGATCTGAGTTCCCAAATATTCCCTATTAGACATAATGTTAAGTTTTTCCCCAAAAAGATACTTCTTAAGTGTCACCAGATTGGAAAGTTAAGAGCAGGGGTATATTAAATTAGTTTTCTCAATACACCCCCTCAAAGAAGTTTGAGAAAGACTTTACAAAAGAAAATGAGCCTTGATGAGTGACTAGTAATTGTTAATTCCTTCATATGCTGAACAGTACAGGGGGTACCTAGTATATATAAGAACCCCTTATGTGCTGAGAATTCATAAATAAGGTCAAAAAAATTTTTTTGGTAAATAAATGAATAGAAACTTATAGGTAAGATATAACACATGCCCTCGAAAGGCTCATAGTCTAGAGAATGACAGTTCAAATACTTCTTCATACATTTTACACTCAAAATATTCTAAAATATTCTGAATTATCATCCAAGAGTCTATGAGATTTTACATTTAAATCAATAGGCATACTTATAATGTCTTATGACTTGGAAATATTTCCACAGCATGACTCAGAAAAAGAAGTCCTCAGATCGATTTAATCTTCTGGTAACTGGTTGACAGAATTGTGCATACTATTAATATATCTTCAGTCAAAACTGAAATGTTATTTATTGCACCATATTTACAAGACAGTACTTGGTACTTTCAGAAGTCCCACGTCCTGGGTCCAGAACCTGTGTATTTGCTTTCTGTGTTTGGCACTAATGAGTTTCAGAAAAGAATTTTCTACAAAACAACTAGTAACCATTTTAAGTGTTAAGTTATAACTTCATAATTATAAAGTATTCTATACAAGTTCATGAATATAAAGTATATACTACTATAAAGTATTCTGTACAATACTATAGTATTACTATTTTAGTAATACTATTATAAAGTATTCTATACAAGCTCATGAATAACATTTTTTCAAAAAAGAAATGATTCATCTCCTTATTTGTAATCCCACTACCCAGATGAAGTCACTGTTTGCAATTTGGAATCTCTTTCTTCATTCTTCCTGATTTTATTTTAATGATCACACAAACACATGCAGCGTGAATATAAATATTCCAAGTCATAAAATAACTATGCTTAATGAATTCAAAAAAAAAGCATGATGGAAGCAAAATCCAAAATACATAAGCCTTTGTACCTCATTCCACTCCTCATTTTTAATTCAGCATTCTCTTTTCTGCTAATATCCTAGTAAAAGTTGAAGTCGGTATAGATTATTTTGTATTTAGGAAAAATGTGTAAATAGTGGATACTTCATCATAGAGTTATTTAGAGTTTTGAAAGTAAATTTTGTCAACTATCATGTAGAGCTAAATAACTCTGTAAGAAGCGGTGTGCCGAGCAGTTAATACAGAGAATTTAATTTGTTTGTTGCTTCTTAGTTTTGCCATTGAGCTTTCTGTGGGAAAGCTCTCCCTAAAAACACACTTTATTGGCTCTAATTAAGAATGCATCCAGTAGTGTTCTCCCAGGCTTTGGATGCCTGCTGGCTTAATTTTTAAGCTTCTCCATTCTCGATAAAAGTGCTGAATTGAATTTAAAAGTCTATTCCTACAGAATTGCCCCTTGGTGTGCACACCACTCACACTTCTGCAGAAAAGATTAAAGTACTATTTACTACACATAGCAGACACTGTCTTTAAAAAATGAATGGAAAATGAGTCTATAGTTTAGCAATAATTTTGAAATGGAAGGTTGTTTCAAACATATGTTTTTTGTTTTCTGGTTTATTTTTACCCAGAACCATGATAGAAGTTATCAATGGAGCCACAGAATTTAAGAAAATAGCTGTTAAAAATCAGCAAACTGAACCAGCCAGCTCAGATGTATATGACTGGCGCCTTAGCCACTTGAACCACAGGTGCTTTACAGCCTTTGTATTAATATGGATGGAAGTGGAACACATTATTCTTAGTAAAGCATCAGAAGAATGGAGAAGCATGAATCCTATGTACTCAATTTTGACATAAGGACAATTAACAATTGTGTATGAAAACACTACACTGTACTCCATGATTGCATTAACGTACACAGCTATCATTTAATAAAAATAAATAAATAAATAATTTTAAAAATATTTAAAAATTTTTAAAAAGAACAATTAACAACAAGGGGAGGGGGAGACCAGAGAGAGGAGGAAGGAGGAAGGAGTGGGGAAGGGATAAGCAGAGAGAAGGAAGGAGGGAGGGAGGTGGGGTCTTGCTGTGTGTCACACCTTTTGGGGGCAAGACACAATTATACGAGGGACTTTACCTAACAAATGCAATCGGTGAAACCTGGTTTCTTGTACCTTCAATGAATCCCCAACAATAAATTAAAAAAGAAAGAATACTGTGGAAAGGTTAATGTGAGTTTCTAGGTGTTGATACTTTTTGTCATGCATTTTGCATTTTGCTTTGTCCTTATATTACTAGAATTATATTAGTTAAAAATGTATTTCATAAAAACAGTACTTTTTCTATAATCTTTTAAAATATTTTATAAATACAAAGAGAATATTTATAAAATGTGTATAGGGTATTAAAAAATAATAATAATAAAATCAGCAAACTGATATCCTTTATTTTCAAAGGCTGAAAAAGTTATAGGTATTCTTTGTAACTAGTGTATATACAGCTAACCTTGGGATTCTCTCATTAGGTAGGCTTGGTTATTTATGATTAAATAACATAACTACTTTTCCTTAAAAGTTCTTCTAACTGACCAATGAAAAGATGTCAATCTTTGCTGCCCTTCGTGACTGGTTCAAAAAGCCTTTTTTTGTTTTTCAGGAAACTATGAAATATCATGCCAACCAATTATATTTTTCCTGCAATAGAAGCAGAAACTTTTTGCTTGCCAAATTATTTAATTATTCATCAAATGCATATTGTATTCATCAGTCAACCTTGTACCATGCTAAACTGTGGGGATGTAAGAAGCTAAAATTCCAATGGAAGAAAATTCACGCATACAGACAATTAACAACACAGAGTGACAGATACCACAAAAAGGTAAAAAGCACATATAGTGAGGCACATATGATCCAGAAACTAACTCTACTGGGGCGAAACTTACTTGAAGAAGGAGGTATTTCTCTTTTAGTCTTAACATCTTGTATTTATCTATGTTTTATTATGTACTTATTTCAATAGGAATTATATACAGAAGGGAAATATTTTAAGCTTTCTAAAGAGGCAACAATGAAAAGCAAGACTTCTTCAACCCTACTCTCTTGACTTCCAGTCCCTTCATCAGAGGCAGTTGCTGATAATAGCATACTGAGAGGGTGGTGCCTGTAGCTCAGTGAGTATGACGCCAGTCCCATATACCAAAGGTGGCAGATTTAAACACAACCCCAGCAAAACTACAACAAAAAATAGCCAGGTGTTGTGAAGGGTGCCTATAGTCCCAGCTGTTCAAGAGGCTGAGGCAGGAGAATCACCTAAGCCCAGGAGCTGGAGGTTGCTGTGAGCTATGATAGTATAGCACTCTACTGAGGGTGACCAAGTGAGACTCTGTCTCTAAAAAAAAAAAAAAAAAAAAAAAATCCTTAGAGAAAAAAATAGCATTCCAAGAAAGGCTACACAGATACATAAACTTAGAAACATATATATCTATAGCTCTTTTTTTTCTTTTTTTTTTTTACACGAGTGGCCGTATTGGTATTTCTTGACTTGAGTCTGAAAGGTGAAGGAAGGATCAGGCAGATGAAGGTTGGATGGTTTGGGTGGTGGAAAGTTCTTCTGAGGTTTCAGGGGCAGAGTGTGCACAGGTGCTGATATACAAGAAGAAAGAAATTATGGAAAGACCACTGTAAACTTTTATGAAATATAAAGACTTCTTCTTTCAAGTAAATTAAAATACTTATTTGGAATGTTTATGGGGATACTCATTAAAGCATGAAGTGATCTGATTCTTATGATATTGAGAATAAGCAGCAATGAGGGTAAAAGTGAGAAAGCGATGAACATCGAGGGCACTGGGAGCTTTGCAATAGTCTAAGATAGTGGCGATGAGCAAGATGCTAGCTATGGGGATGGCTAGCAGGGGTCAAATTCAGGATATAATCAGAAGGGAAAGCCGGCAGGACTTACTGGCAAAGTATAAGAACGTTATTTGGGAAGGAAAGAGAGAAGTGAGTTATGCATGACTTAAGTTTTGGGTCTGGGCAACTGGTGGAATGTAGCAGTTTTCTAAATGGGAAAAAGAAGACAGGAAGGGGAGGTGTGTGTGCTTGTGGATGTGTGCATGGGAAGCACACATTAGTGTGGGAAAAAACCCAAGAGGCTATTTGTCTGCAGTTAAACTTCAGATGATTTAGGTAGAGGTGTCTTTGGCAGTTATGTATAAAGTACAGTGGTCAGTGGAGAGTTCAAGCTGGATATAACTCATGGAGCTAGGTGAGATCATCTGTGGAGTCAGTGCAATCTGAGAAATATGAGAGCAAGAACTGAACTCCAGGGCTTGCTAACATTTAAAGGTTAAAAAATGGAGGAGGACCTAGTAAAGGTGACTAAGCAGTAAGAACAGATGAGTATGGTATTTCTGAGCCTGAAAGAAAGAAATATTGTACAGATATGGGGATAGTAAACTGTGTCAAATTGTTCTACAAAACTCATCAAGATGTGAAGAGAAGTCATCACTGAATCTGACAACAGACAGGTCCTTGGTAACCTTAGAAAAGTCTATCTTAATAAGGAAGTACAGGAGATGAAAACCAGCCTGGAATAGGCTATAGAGATAAAGGAAAGTGAGGACATAATTACACAAGTGGGACACTTTGCTTTAAAGGGGAGCAGAGAAATATGTTGATATGTACAGGAAACATGACATGAGATTGGGGGTTTATTTTATGATAGGATAAGAAATACTTATTTTAATATTACTGCTTACATAATTAAGATGAGAAATATAACAGCTGATAGAAATAATTCAGTAGGTTAGTAGGCATGTTTTGAATGTAGAAAAGAAGGAATAATTTTTTTTTAATTTTTTTTATTGAATGGTAACTATGTACATTAATGCACTTCTGGGGTACAGTGTGGGGTTTTCACATGCAATCCGAAATACTTCCATCAAACTGATCAACACAGCCTTCATGTCATTTTCTCAGTTATAGTTTTAAAAGGTTCTGATTCTACTCTTAGAGAGTTTCACTTGTACCCCTATAAGATAAACCTCAAAAATGGTTCCTCCAATCCCCCTCCCTCCACCCATTCCCCCCCTCCTTTCTCCCTCCCCCCTCCCCACATTCTTAGGCTATTTGGTTATAGCTTTCACATAAAAGGTATAAATTAGTTTCATAATAGGAGTGTGTACATTGGATACTTTTTCCTCCATTCTTGTGATACTTTGCTCAGAAGAACATTCTCCAGCTCCATCCATGTGAACATGAAGGACGTAAAGTCTCCATCCTTCTTAATGGCTGTGTAGTATTCCATGATGTACATATACCACAGTTTGTTGATCCATTCATGGATTGATGGGCAATATAGACCAACTCTTAAAGCATACCTTAAGGACCATTTTATGCTATGGAAAGAAAGGGAGAGAGGGAAAGCAAATCCCCTTTGAGAATGCTTTAGAGATATATACAAGAATGACCATATCTATTACACCCTATACATCTGCAGGCATGTCATTTGCTGTATTTACTCTTTCTAGCACTGGATAATCTGCTTTATTTTTACCCTATTACTACATTACTGAGGAATGTCAGAGAGGCAAGTATTTTTGACTCACTACACGTTTCTGTTCTGTAATCTCAGGGACATCATGTTAGGGCACAATAGCAATCCTATTATACATGGAAACATACACATGATCTCCCGCCCCCATGAGTCTTTTTTGTTTCCCCAGAAGCAAGGTTCCTTTTCCGCGCAAAAACATTCCTATTTCTGCAATGAACATTCTGGTACATATATCTGTATTATAGTGAGCCAAATTCACAATCGCTAGGTCATGGAAGAAGCCCAAGTGCCCATCGACCCATGAATGGATCAATAAATTGTGGTATATATACACCATGGAATACTACACAGCCACGAAGAAAGATGGAGACTTTGCCTCCTTCATGTTTACATGGATGGAGCTAGAAAATGTCCTCCTTAGCAAGGTGTCTCAAGAATGGAAGAAAAAGTATCCAATGTACTCAACACTATTATGAAACTAGTTGTTAGCTACCTTAAGAAAGCTACAATCCAAATGGAGCCCTAGACTATGGGGAAAGGGGAGGGGAGGAGTGGAGGGGGGAGGATGGGTGAAGAGAATGATATTGTGGGGATCATGCCTATGATTTATCCTATTAGGGTACATGTGAATTTGTCTACAGGTTGAATATGAATGTCTTAACACAACAATTATGAGAAAGACATGATGGCTATGTTAGCCAGTTGAGAGTTTTCCAAACTGCATATGGAAGCAACACACTGTATCCTATGATAGAATTAATGTACACAATTATGATCTAA
>CAUYQV010052696.1:0-12188 GCA_963574575.1 Galagoides demidoff
CAAGTAACATTCTGATAAAATATCGCAGACAGAAAACACACGTAGAACATAAGATGGTTAAAATATATTCAAATAGTATCTCACAAGAATGGAAGAAAAAGTATCCAATGTACACACCCCTATTATGAAATTAATTTATACTTTTCATATGAAAGCTATAACCTAATAACAGCCTTAGAGTATGGGGAGAGGGGAAGGAGAGGGGAGTGGGAATGGGTGGAGAGGCTGATTGGAGGGATCACTTCTGTGGTTTATCTTACAAGGGTATAAGTGAATCTTTCTAAGAGTAGAATATGAACGTTTTAACAGAATAAGTAAGAAAATGACTTGAAGACTATGTTACCAGTTCGATGAAATTGTTTCAAATTGCATGTGAAAATACCACACTTTGCCCCAGAATTGCATTAATGTACATAGTTACCATTGAATTAAAAAATGAAAAAGGAGCCAGGAGTAAGCACCAATTGACTTGCAGGGCCCAAATCCATCAGGGTAACTGTGGAATTATCAAATGAAAATTTTCAAGCCAGAGAGAATGGTAATCTACCTTAAATCCACTTAAAGAAAACAATTTCCAGCTCATAATTCTATATCCTCCTATTGCTAGGCTTTAAAATTGATGGATAAATCAATTCTTTTACTGATACGCAAACATTGAGGAACTTTGCCACAACAAGACGAGCTCTTCAGGAAATACTGAGAAAGACCTATTCCACACACTGAACATCTCAAAATAATCACCCAGAAACTAAAGGACAACACCTAGTTTCCACAATGATGCAAAAGATAAAAACTAACCATTGCACTTTCACAAAATAGAAGTCCACCACACATACCAGTTTTCTCAACAAATGTTAATGGCTTGAATTCCCCCCTGAAGAGGCATAGGCTGGCTGATTGGATAAAAAAGCACAAGCGATCTATATGCTGCCTCCAAGATCTACAACTAGTCTTGTGTGAAGAGATGGAAAGCGATATTTCAGACAAATGGGAATTAGAATAAAAGAGGGGTTGTAATCTCATTTTCACATAAAAGTGAACTGAAAGCAACTTAAGTAAAAAGAAAAAAAGATAAAGATGGACAGACATTTCACATTGGTCAAGGGAATAATACAAGAAGGTATTTCAATTCTAAATATTTATGCACCCAACTTAAATGTTCTCAGATTCTTGAAGCAGACCTTAATTAGCTTGAACAACATGATATCCTATAACACCATAATGTCACTGGACATTAACACTACACTTACAGAGCTGAATATATCCTCTAAACAGAAACTAAGCAAAGAGGAAAAAGACTTAAATATGACACAATAGACATATACGGAATATGCCCACACTAAGGAATATACATTCTTCTCATCGGCTCATAGAACATTCTTCAAAATAGATCATATCTTAGGACACATACCAAACCTCAACAAAACCAAAGAATTGGAATTACAACTTGTATCTTCTCAGTCTACCAGGCAATAAAGGTGGAACTCAACTACAACAAAAATTTTCATCCCCACATAAAGACATGGAAACTGAAGAACTTTATGCTGAATGATCGTTGGACTAAGAAAAAGATAAAAAAGAAAACATTAACTGCCTTTTGCATGATGAAGATGAATGTACAAGCTATCAAACCCTGTGGGACATTGCAAAAGCAGTCCTAAGAGGGAAATTTATTGCATTAGATGCCTACATCCCCAAAACAGAAACAGAGCACATCAATAATCTAATGAATCATCTTAAAGAAATAGAAAAGGAAGTGCAATCCAATATCAAACCCAGCAGAAGAAAAGAAATAACCACATTATGCCAGAAATAAATGAAACTGAAAATAAAAGAATCATTCAGAAAATTAATTATACAAAAAAGTTGGTTCCTTGAAAAGATAAATAAAAATGGTGAATCATTGGCCATATTAACCAGAAATAGAAAAGTAAAATCTTTAATAACCACTAACAGAAATGAAAAGTGGGAAATAAAAACTGATACTACAGAGATACAAGAGATTATTTCTGACTACTAACAAAAACTCTATGCGGAGAAATTTGACAATGTGCATGAAAGGGACCAATACCTAGAATAACACCATCTACCCAGACTTAACCAGAAAGAAGTAGATCTCTTGAACAGACCAATATCAAGCACTAAAAAATCTTCCAAACAAAAAAGCCCCAATCAGAGGCCTTCACATCAGAATTCTATCACAACTTCAAAGATGAACTTATACCTATACTGCAGAACCTATTCTGAAACATTGAGAAGGAAGGACACCATGTTCTATACCCTAACAAGTTCTATGAAGTCAACATCACCTCGATTCCAAAACCTAGAAAAGATCCAACTAAAAAGGAGAACTTCAGACCAATTTCACTAAATTGAAATTGCAATTTCAGACCAATTTCAATTTCACTGAAACAAAAATACTCAACAAAATTTTAGCTAATAGATTTCAGCTACACACTGAAAAAATTATACATCATGATCAATTAGGCTTCATCCAAGGGATACAAGTCTGATTTAACATACTGAAATCCATGAATGTAATACATCACATCAATTGAAGCAAAAACAAAGACCATATGATCCTTTCACAAGATGCTGAAAAAACATTTCATAAAAATCAGCATCCTTTTCTAACAAGAACACTGAAGAAAATAGGCATAGGTGGCAAGTTTCTTAGCTGGTTGAAGCCATCTATCATGACAAACCCACATGTAACATCATACTGAATGGAGTAAAACTGAAAGCTTTTCCACTTAAAACTGGAACTGGACAAGCATGTTCAGTATCACCACCATCATTCAGTTTTGTGCTGGAAGTTCTAGCAAATAAAGTCAAGCAAGAAGAGGATGTAAAGGGCATCCAAATGAGGGAAGAGGAAGTCAAACTCCTGCTTTTTGCTGATGATATGATATTGTACTTAGAAAAGCCCAGAGACTCAACCACAAAACTCCTGGAAGTGATCAGGAAATACAGTAATGTCTTAGGACATAAAATCAATATCCTCAGATCAGTAGCATTTGTATATGCCAATTACAGCCAAGTTGAGAAGCAAATCACAGACATAATTCCCTTCATAGAAGCCTCAAAGAAAATGAAAAAGAGGTGAAGGAGCATTACCAAGAGTATTATGAGGCCCTAAGAAAAGAAATAGCAGAGGACATTAACAAATGGAAGAACAAATTGTACTCATGGCTGAAAAGAATATACATGGTCAAAATGTCTATTTTGTTGGTATATTTTCACCAGGAAAAAATCCACACTGTCAACTATTCTCTGGATCAAATTGGTAAGTCTAGTTTTCATCACCAGTAGCAGTATCAGAAACACATCTAGACTTGCTTCTATAGGATGGAGCAGTATTTCTTCACACCATTCAACACAGATGAGCTTTCACTCTTGCCATAGTATGAGACACCACTGGGAAACAACTTCCCTGAGGACTTTGGATAATGCCAACTATCCCATCACTATGTCATTCCACTTCAGTGTCCTTGAATGCCACTCAGTTGTTTTCATGAGCCATTTTTCCACAGCCACAGTGTTTTCCTCAGTCACTGTGATCACTGGATGCTCACTCCTCCCTTGTCTTTCAGTGAAGTTCAGCCTCTTCCTAAGATTCTTGAAATCAGCCTCTTCTTAAATTCTTGAAACCACCAAAATCTGTCATGTGGGAAGAAGTAACATTCCAAAAATCTTGTTGCAAATGCTCAAGGCTTTGAGACTTGTTTAACACACTTTTAAAATCATAGAAAATCATCACACAAAAGTGCTCTCTCTTCCAGGCTTTGTAGCTAAGGTTAACTAAGTGTTCTGGGACAGAAACGAATGAAGTCTTCCACCAACACCAAAAACCCCAGCAAGTTGAAACTTGCATGGAGAATCAGAATGGACAGAGTTATTGGCTGCATAACTTAGAACTGAAATAATGGACCATAACATAGTCTGTCTCAAAACTTTCAAAGTGCCTTTGTATGAATAGCTACATTTATCTATTAAAAAGCTAAATACCTATTCTTAGAAACATGCAGAGAATAAATGTTAAATGTTCTCACCAAAAAATTGATAATCATGTGAGGTAGTGCATTTGCTAATTAGTTACATTTAACTATTCCACAACAGGCTTTGTGGAATATATAGCAAAACTTCATGTTGTATATGATAAATATAATTTTGTCTGTCAATTAAATTTTTTAAAGAATAAAAATACAAAAATAACTCCCCCAAACAACTCTACAGGCCCACATGAATTCACCAAAGTTTAAATGTTACCAAACATTTAAATAAGCAATAATGTTAGTATTGAATAATCACTCACAAAATATAGGAAAGGCATTAACACTTTCAATTTATTTTATAAGGCCTGTACTACCTGATACCAAAATTAGATAAAGAGAGTATAAGGAAGAAGGGATGGAAAGTGTAAACCAATATCTCTTAAAAACGTAGAGATAAACATCCTCAACAAAATATTAACAAATCAAATTCACTAATGAATAATCAGTAATAGAAAATAAAAGTAATATTAAATAATAACAATAATATATTCAATAATGGTAATAATAAAATGACAGATCATGACCATTAAAGATGTATTATTCTAGATATTCAAGATGAGTTCAGTATTCAAAACTCCATGTAATCCACTCTATCAATAGGCAAATTAATAAACATGATCCCATCAATTTAAAGTAAAATCATTTTCAAAAATAAATGCTATTCATAACCAAAAAAAATCTCAAAATCTAGGGATTTAGGGTAACTTTGTCAAACACATAAGGATTACTTCCCAACAAACAAAGCAAAAAGCCTATCACTTGCATCATACTTAATAGTGAAATACCTAATTCTTTCGCCGCAAAATCAATATTAAAACTGTTTACTCTCACAACTCTTATTCAACACAGGACTGAAGTTCTAGTCAGTGCAGTAAGAAAGAATAAAATAAAATTGAATATATTATATATATATTTTATATATTGTCTACATAGAAATGTCATGGTACTTCCAAAAAGTAAAGCCCTCAGAATTAACAAAAAATTCATTTATGTTGCAGTATACAAGCTCAAAACATAAAAATCAATAGAATATTACATACTAACAATGCACAAGTAGAAATCAGAGCAAATAAACAGCATCGGTTAGCATTGTTTTAAAGAAAATAAAATTGCAAGTCATGAAATAACAAAACAGGAATAGTATCTTATGAAAATTATAAAATTTTGATGAAGATAGTATGCATGTACTGAAATATTCAATGATAGAAGAGATGTAAATGTTTGCAAAGATGATCCATAGATATAATATGATTTGTATCAAAATTACAGCAAGGTATTATAATATAAAAATAGGCAAGCTCATTCTAAAATGATATATGAAAAAGGAAGTTCTATGAATAGCAAATGAATTTTCCAAAGAAGAATAAAGCTTTTTTTAATCCTAATTACTATATAACTACTATAAAAGAATTATTATATACCTACAGTAATAAAAACAGTGTGATACTGGTGGAGAAAAATGGCACACCAATCAATAGATCAGAAGAGATAAATTAGAGATACACCAACACAGATATATTCTATTAGTTTTTGATAATAGTGAAAAAACAATAGGTGAAAGAAATCCATCTCAAAAAGTTCTGCTGGAGTAACTGGACACCTATATGTTAAAGAATTTAATGTCTTAAAATCTCCAACCTTTTAAAAAATGAACTCAAAATATATCACATATTTAAGCATAAAATAGAGAACTACATCTTTTATAAATAGCACAGGAAGAAATTTGTAGGACCTAAGACTGACAGAGAATTCCATAGGAAGTACACAGCACTTTGCTTGACAGTTTAATTTGGAGATGCACTGTCCAATATATGGACACAAATATTTACGTTTAAAGTACAAAGAAATTGAAATTTCAATCCCATAGCTGCACTATTGACAGGTCAGCGGCTCAATAGTCACTTAGGAGAGTGGAGATTGCAGACCATGTCTACAAAGGCAGAAAGCTTTACTGGAACACATTGATCTTGAGGCTAACCTGATGGAAGGCAATACCTATCATCAATAATTTCTCCCGGTTATGATGGTAGTGGTTCCAAGTTAGAGAAGCATATATAGCAACACAATGACAGTTGCTCAAACTATTGGAAACTGAAAACGAAACCATGTAAAAAATAAAAACATTTATATTTGACATAAAATTATATTCATTATGATTATTAGTTATTGAAAATTATTATTTTTTCACATCATTTTCCTTTTTTTATGTTTTTACTTATTCTTAGTTTTTTTTTTTTTTAACTCAGCATCATGTTCAGGGCCTGATCAATAAGACAGCAGTCATTACTCTCACAACACTGGGTCCCTCACCTTTCCTTTTAACATTACATTCTTAGACTTTTTTTTTTTTAAATTAAGTCTTTCATACATAGATCATAAATGCATTTGTGCCATCATATGATTCAAGGTGATGATTATTTGTACAAATTCGAATGTTTACATCCTATTAAACAACATAGCCTTCACCACTTTTACCCCATTACAGGATTAAGACATTTATGCTCTACACCTGATAGATCCAACTTGTACTAGCAATATGCTTCGTAGGTGTGGTCCCCCTACCAACCCTCCCTCTCCTGACCCACCTCCAACCCCTCCCTTGTCCCTCCCTTTCCCTCCTTCATCCTAGGCTATAGTTGACTTTCATTTTTCATATGCCAGTGTGAGTGATTATAAATTGGTTTCACCGTAGTACTGAGTACTTTGGATATATTTTTTCCCAATTAGTAGTTTTTGTTTCAATGTTAATTTTTTTCAAAGTAAAAAGAAATATAATAAATGATTATTCACTACCTTTTAAAATATCATAGAGCTTTTCCTCTTGTCTCTCATACTTTTAAAATAAAAAGATAACATTCTTGATAAAATTGATATGAAGCTAGAAAATATAAAGTGGTTGGGGTAAAAATTTATTATGAATCATGCTAGAATTAATAAAAATAGCTGTGATCAAATTTAACATTTACACAAAATGAAAAGAAAGGAAACATTTCTCAATTAGGTACAGAAAACAAAATGCATAGTAAGACTAGAAAATCTCTATATCATGGCTGAATAAAAAGGTCAGTAGCAGAATAGGGAATCCAGCAATGGGCTTATGGGAAAAATAGGAAAGTAAAATAAAATAAGAAGAGGAAGAAACAGAAAAGAGATGTTAAATAGCACATTTAAATGATTTGGGGGAAAATGTTCCTGCAAGACATACAAACAGATCACTTTTTCCTGAATTATTATGTAAAATATCAGTACGGCAGAATATACAGGCCACAAAATGCAAACCAAATGCATGTTTAGAAAAACATATAATTTTAGAAAACTTATATTCCCCAGTAGAAAAGTTCATAGTGTATGGACAAATAGAAATGAAAGTAATAAATATTACCATACATATTTAAGACATATATCATTAATTGTCACTTGATTGCAAATAAACAATTATTTAGCATGTTAGAGAAGTTTTAAAAGACAAATAAACTGGTCTGGCCAGAATGTGAGGTAATGCACATTTTTGTACATGATAGGTGAGAACAAAACGAAGCATAGTATTTTTTGAAGACAATATGTTACTTATGAGAATATAAGTGAGGCATGTGTTTGGACCATCACATTTCACTGCTAATATTTAAGATATCAAGTGATTGCGAAAGTAAATGTGAAACAATGTCTATTGTATCACTATTTCCTGTAGTTAAATAAAATTTAACATCATCTAAAAGACTATCAGTAAATGAGTTTTCAAATATATAGAGGGTGTAAAATATATATACATATTTTAAGAAAAGAAAAAACTGTACTAAAATTATAATACTCAGTATATACTAATAAAAAGGGTGAATACAAGTCACATTTGTGTACCTCTTGTAACTACCAAAGGCAAATGTGACTTTAGTATTATAATTTCCTTAAAATGTTTATACATTTTTGGGGCACCCTCTCTAGTATGGAAGATCATCAGAGGGATATAAATTGAAGTTAAATCCTATTAAAGAAATCTGTTAAATAATTGAAGTTATTTAACAGATTTGCATGGAAAGGAAACTTCTTCCCACAAAATTATAAGTGATGTGTATAAATATATTAAGCATGAGAGTGGTTATAAATACATATAAGTCCACGTACATTCAGCTATAAGTAGCATGCATATGCATGCATAAATCAATATGTGTAATCATTAAATCTATTTTTAAGGAGGGGGCAAGATAGCCAACTACATGCAGTTCTTGTCAGACTGTCCTGGCTGGGGGGAAGAGGGTCTGATTGAAGTGAGCTGGGAAAAAGTTCACTTTGGGGGCAGAGTGACAGGAGAAGAGAGAGAGACAACTGACAACCCCATCAGGATGAGCTGTCAGGACAAAGACCAAAAAGAGGAAGAGATGAGATGACAGTGGTGAGATGGACAAGGTACATAGAAGCCTGGACCCAAATAGAAGGGTAAGGGAAATCCTCGCCTGAAACCAGACTGGAGCTCTCAGTGAACAGTAGGACATAGGAGCTTTCACCCTCTGGGAGAGTGCCAGGAGAGAACTTCCCTGCACTTAGACAGTTCTTCCTCTGAATCTCCCCTTTGCTGGGCAGTATAGAAAGCAGTTTTGGCTCCAGGAGGCTTATAGCTAAAGTCCATCTCTCTCCCCTTAACAACCAGATGGAATGCTCTTTCCTGAGACCAGCTTCTATCTGTGCTAAAATGTGGCTTAGATAGCAGGTCTGGACTGGTCCTGCCCAGATACAGGAGTGGTGAAATGAGAAGCTCTTGGATAGCTCAAGAATACAGGAAGGTTGCTGGGGAAATCAACCATGTGATAAAGAGTTGGAAGTTTTAGTTGCACAGCTAACCTTCAAAAAGAAGAGAGGGACTAGAGATTGACAATCACCAACAGTCAATGAATTAATCATCATGACTACATAAAGAAGCCTGCCCCAAAATCCAAAAGGACAGGATTCTAGGTTGCTCCTTGGAGGCCCTGGGAAGATGGTATGCTTGGAGATGGCAGGAGCAGTGGAGTAATAATAATCCTGAATGAATTCTTAGATGGACTGTATCTCTATAACAAAAAATAGATTAACAAGAGAAAAACAAGTTCATCAATATGCTTATTTTAAATGTACATGAGAAACATCCAGAAAATGGTTAGTTCTCAGAGTGGGAGAGGGAATGAATTCCATCCTATCCAGCATATTCAACAAGGAACAGTAAATTTTTAGGGACATGACAAGACAAAGGAAAAGGACTTTGAGTCTGTGTATGCATTGACTTAGAGAAAGACAAATAAATGGCATAAAAAGAAACTCCTTAGCAAAGCCTACCTGTACAAATTCCTCTGATGTTATTTTTAGTCTGATGCAAGTCTAAAACGGTTTTCAGTGGTTAACTTTTCCTCTTCCTGGGGATAGGTGGTGGGAACGGGATGCCTCTTTATATGAAAATCTTTGTCCATCTTCGTGATTTTCTACCGGTGTACTATGGCATTCTGGTGTGCCATGAGAGGATCTTTGGTATGCCACAAAAAATTTTACAGATCATTAAATTATTTTTGAAAGAAGTTGAAAGCATATACAGCTTCAAGTGTGCCATGAGAAAAAACAGGTTGAAAAACAGTGGTCTAACTTTTAGGAAAATAGGTAGAGGAAGGGAAGTAAGTACTCCTTTATCTCTTTCTGGTGTTTAGCTCAACAATTTCTCATGCTGTTGGTAGGTATATAAACCAGATAACGCAGAAGTTGTGCAATGGGGAAATACTGTTATTGTCAGTGTTACTCTCACTTTGCTCTTCAATCATGTTTTCTAAATCTTAAGATTAACAATAGCTATCCTATTAAATTTTCTTTGATGCTGTCAATCCTCCTGTATTTCTCAATTGCCAAATACAATGCATGAGCTAATGCATTCTTTTCCACTCACCATTCCAAATCACCCCCAGTGAAAGTTTTAGCAGTTGCAATGCCACCTTGTCTATCTTTGCTCTATCCTCACCAGTGATGAGGTTTCTATTGACAAATGGGTGGTAGGAAACTCAGCTCAAAAATTCCACCTTAGCATCAGCTTTCTTAGACCACGCTTAGTCACTGACTTCTGCAATGTATGGTTCCCTGGGAAGCAACTGGAAGAGTTTAGAGTGTTTTTGCAAATAAATACCTGTAAAAGGAAAGTCAATAAAGTAGTGAATTAGGTTATGGGCAAGAAAGTTTAAGCCACTAAGCAGTTTTCAATGAAATTAATCAGCTCATCTTTTAGGAAGTTCTGAGGATGGAATGCCCTATCAGATATGTGCCAAGTAGGAGGGAGAGTCTCAGATTTTTACAATCCCCTATCAATCATTTAATGTGAGCTACCCCCAGAAGCAAATGTTGCCTAAAATTTTGTGATTCTTTTCAGCTGAAACAATTCTCAAGGGGGACTGATGGCCGAGGGCTGCATGCTAGCAATATGCCTAGCAGCTGTGATAATGTAGTCAAGTATTGCTGAAAGAGTGTCTTGGAGGCATAGTATAACATCTGCTTCAGTTATCAAGCCCATGGTACAAATAAGTAGTTCATACTCTGCTAATAGGTGTATAAATTGGTCCTATGTCTATTCAGTCTGAGTGTTAACATACCCAATATTTTCTTTCTCTCTTGTATATGTACTTCCATATTTCTATGTTTATTTGCCATGTACATGTAAAAAAAGAACACTGTTTATAATAGCTATAATCTTCAGGACACAGACTTCTATAGGCTCCAAAAGTAAAGTTGCAAAAAGATCATAACATATTCACATAAAACAATATGATGTAACAAGAGGAATGAAGGAGCTAAAACTATTGATAACATAAATAATTCTCACAAATACAATGTTGTGTGTAGAAATACAGACAAGTATCTCTTATTTTGCCACATAAAAAAATTTCAAAATTTGACCAAAATAAAATGAAATAAAAACTATAATGTTTGATATCAGGATAGTGGTTAGTGGTTATCCTTTTGCATATTATAATTAAATGGGGCATAAGTGGACTTCCAGATTGCTAGAGATATAATACTTCTTCACATATGTTCTGGTTAGTTACAGTTTTTCTTTAAAAATTAACCAACCTTTAACTTCCAAATTGTTCAATTGTTTTTCTGTGTGTCTCATTAGGCAATAAAATTTTCCTTATAAAATATCATTAGCAACATCAAAAGATAAAATGGGTTCAATATTACTATTACTTCTGACATTAGAAAAATATAAAAAATAAGAAATTTGAAATTTTAGGAGAAATGAGCAACTTGTTGAAGAATTTCAGATAAAAAAAAACTGATACAAGAATAAACAGTATTCATAGTCCTAACAGTCCTATCATTATTATAGAAACTATATTTGCAATTATTTGTATTTTTTTTCCTTTTATTAAGTCATATACAAATAAAAGTCCAGATGTGTTTCATAATAAATTCCATCAGACATGTAAGAAGAAATAGCATCAATATACCAAAAAAGAGAGAGAGAGAGACAAAGAGAAAGGGTAGGGGAGACAAAGGGAGGGACTGAGGGAGGAATGAAAGGAGGGAGGAAACAAAGGAGGAAGAGAAAGTACTATAGATTTCTAGTCTGGCATGTAAAGAGCTTTGAAGTCATCACTGCCATCTTTATAACAATACAAAAAGATAAGGAAACAGCAGCTTTTTCTAGATCCATCAGAGAATTGAGGACACAGGGAAGACTGCTACTACTCAATATTGGAGGGGTAGATTGGCAGACAGAATTTGGAGCAGAAATCTACAACACAAGGCCTCAATCTTAGAGAAGGGCTCCAACAATTTTATGAATTTTACCTCCTGGAGTCCTTTCAAGTTCTCACAGTGAAGATCAGAGAAAAGTAGCCATTTTGAAATATGCCCAGCTCGGCGCCTGTGGCTCAAGTGGCTAAGGTGCCAGCCACATAAACTGAAGGTGACGTGTCTGAATCCAGCCCGAGCCTGCCAAACAACAATGACGGCTGAAACCAAAAAATAGCCAGGGGTTGTGGCGGGCGCCTGTGGTCCCAGCTACTTGGGAGGCTGAGGCAGGAGACTCGCTTGAGCCCAGGAGTTGGAGGTTGCTGTGAGCTGTGATGCCACAGCACTCTACCCAGGGGGACAGCTTGAGGCTCTATCTCAAAAAAAAAAAAAAAA
>CAUYQV010052698.1:0-16233 GCA_963574575.1 Galagoides demidoff
TTATAATGTAAACCCAATAAGGGATGGAATATTTGTATATTTTGATCATTGTGGAATTCCTGGCACATGGAAATATTCCATAAATATTCATTGAATGAATAGATTAGTAACTATTGTTATCATCCATAACCATTTTAATAATTTTTCCTCCAGTGCCAACCTGAATATACTATATCCATTGTAAGATTAGGCATAAAGCTGCCTCTGTATATGGCAAACTGTAACCTAACTTAATATGTAAAGAAACTGCAATCCTATTTGAGAGTGTATTCCTGCAATAAGCTCCAAGTCTCAGTCAATCATAGCAGCCAACCTTTCAGCCAGTCACAGGCTCCAAATTGCCAAAACCCAGCCAAAGAAGACAAACATGAATCTGTAACCAACCAGGCCACTTCTGCCTGTCTTTTCTGTTCTCTGCCTATAAATACCGCCTGCCCAACATCGTTGGGTAGAGCTTTGTGAACCTTTGCTGGTTTAGGGTATGGCCCAATTCATGAATCATTTCTTTGCTCAAATAAACATTGTTAAATTTAATCTGTCTAAAGTTTGTCTTTAATAGCATGGAATATAAAATGTTTAATTAAGGATTGTGTTTTCAAATTTTATATATCTATACCCATCTCCTCATTCAGTAATATCTTGAATACTACTTTGCAGACACAAACTCAGTGCTTGGTAAATATGACAATAAACACATCATATGGGGAATTTTCAGTCCGGTGGAGACTAAATACACAACAGAACTAAGAACCCCATGAATTTGCTTATATTTCTATTTTTATTTTTCTGGGTAGAGTGCCATGACATCACAACTCATACAAACCTCCAACTCCTGGGGATTCTCTTGTCTCAGCCTCCCAAGTAGCTGGGACTACAGGCGCCTGCCACAATGCCTGGCTATATTTTGGTTGTAATTGTCATTGTTGTTTGGCAGGCCCGGGCTGGATTTGAACCTGCCACCTCTGGTGTATGTGGCTGGCACCTTACGTGCTTGAGCTATAGGCACTGAGCCTTGCTCATCTTAAATAAGTATTGTAGAATAATCATCCAAAAGAAAAAGGTATATAGCATGTTATTTTAAAAGATGTGACCTACAGAGATATGGCTTGGAATGAACAATATTAGTTTATAGAAGAGACAGAGGAATCTGAAATATGATGGGCAAAACCCAGTACAGGTAGAAAACCACTATCTTCAGTCGGGGATTATAGGAGGGTACAATTGTAAGAGGTTAGATCAGCAAGAAAGAACACCGAAGAACAGGAAGAGCACAATGATAGAAGCTGGTTATGTAGTATTTTCTTAAAATGCGGATTCTGTCATTTCTTGTCATTATCATTTATTTTTCAAGACAAGTATCCAGCTACCGCCCTTAAAGGAAATGAATTCCCCACCATAATCTATTTAATCCATCATTTGTTTTGTCTCTCTAGCTTTGTGTCTGTGTCTGTGCACACCTTTAGGTCGTTACGTTCCACTGAAACTCAGAGTCAATTACTCTCTGTATAATCATTAAGAACTAGGGTACAGAGTGCTCCACCACTTTTATTTCTTTCATTGGAAATAGAACGGATAGCACAAAGTACTCAGGTATTTTTCTCCTATTTGTGCGTTGTGACAAGGCTTTCCTAACTTTTTTGTTGTTTTTTTTAAATTTTTTATAGCATAACTATGTACATTAATGCAATCATGGGATACTTTTGAAAATAAATGAAGTAGTTTTATTCTATAGTAATGGAATGTTTGCTCCATTAATAACAACTATGCATACTTCCTTTTACCAGCAGCAAGAAGCAGGCTGGTTTTGGCCCCGGGACTGTAATCTCAAGTCCCCTGAGTGATCATTGGTGAAATCATTAGCTTTCTATCATAGTAGATATTAGAAATCAACGATGAGCTGCAATTACTGGTATTCAGATTCAGGTGTTAGCTGTTTTTGAGCTTCTGTCTGTCCTAAAGGAAGTCAGAGGCACTTTGGGGAAAGCATACAGTGTACGTGTACCAACTAGGATGAAAATAAATTGATATTTTAACAATGCATATGGTTATACTGGTACATAGTGCATAACAGCTAAAGAGCAGCCCTGTCTAAGGGATTTTATGTGATCTCACAAAATACTTGAGCTGTTTTATGCCTGCTTGATAATAAAAATGATTGCCTTGTGCATTTGATAAATGTTTGCCTTGTACATTTATCTGTACGTGTGACAGAATTTACTCTGAGAATTGCTTTCACTGGGACCTGCTATAGACAGGCTGTTGGGGAGTAGGTAAGTTCCACCTAACTCTAACCATTAGCAGCTACTATTCTACTGTTCTGCCTCAGTAATCTGGTGTAGCTTAATTCCCAACAGTTTGATGTCCACTAACAAGTCTTCAACAAAATATTTGCTGAGTTTCTACTATGGACCAAGCATTGCTAGGGACACAGTGGCTAAAATAAGGCAGCTATAGTCCCTGCTCTTACATGCTTGTTGGGAGAGAGGGAATAAAAACCAGGCAATTAAAATGCATACCAAGATTCTTATAAGATAATAAAAGTACACTTTAATCATAGCTAACCTGGGGCTTCCTATGTGCTGGACATTGTCCTAAGCATATGGCATACATCGACATGTTCAAAACCACAACCTTGTAAGGCAGGTACTATTATCATTCTCACTTTCAGATGAGGACCTGAAGCACAGGGAGATTATTAAAACTCTTTAAGTATTGCACTCCTAAAGTGGTGAATTAAGATTTGAACCTAGGCAGTTTAAGGCCAGAGTCAATGCCTCTTTTTTTTTTTTTAAATCATAGCTGTGTACATTAATGAATTTATGGAGTACAATGTGCTGGTTTTATATACAATTTGAAATACTTTCTTCAAACTGGTTAATATAATCTTCACTGCACTTTCTTAATTATTATGTTTAGGCATTTATACTCTACACTTAGTAGATTTGACATGCTTCTTAACTTCACCGAGTGTAGCAGAGTGACTTTAGGATAAGGGGTGGGGGTTACCTAGGTAGAGTGGTCAGGGACAGTGGGTCTTAGCAGGGTTCATTTAAGCTGACAGACAAAAGTGGGGGAGGGGAATTGGCCATGTAAAAAGCCAGGCATTACAAGCAAAGCAAGTTTAACACCTTAAAAAGGGAACTATTGGCTTGGCGCCTGTGGCTCAAGCGGCTAAGGTGCCAGCCACATACACCTAAGGTGGCAGGTTTGAATACCCAGCCTGGGCCTGCCAAACAACAATGATGGCTGCAACCAAAAAATGGCCGGGCGTTGTGGCGGGCGCCTGTGGTCCCAGCTACTTGAGAGGCTGAGGCAGGAGACTGGCTTGAGCCCAGGAGTTGGAGGTTGCTGTGAGCTGTGATGCCATAGCGCTCTCCCCCCGGGGATAGCTTGAGGCTCCGTCCCAACAAAAGGGGGGGGGGACCTATTTTTCTCTCTTCCTGGCTCTCTAGACATATCAAGAATATTCCAAGGCACCAGGGATATTTAGTTTACTACCTGCATGCTATACAACACAGAAGCTACTAGCCACTGGCCTCATGTGGCTACTGGGCACTTAAAATGCAGCTAATCTGAACTGAAATGTGCTCTAAACATAAATTACACACAGGACTGCAAAGAGTTAATAAGAGAAAACACTAGTTCATATTTTAAGACTTAAAATGTGAAGTATGTCTTTAAGAATTTTTATTGTGGAAGGCCGAGCAGCAGTGCCTCACACCTGTAATCTCAGCACTCTGGGAGACTGAAATAGATTGCTTGAACTCAGGAGTTCAGACCAGCCTGAGCCAGAGTGAGACCTTGTCTCTAAAAATAGCCTGGCATTGCAGCAGGCACCTGTAGCCCCAGCTACTTGGGAGGCTGAGGCAAGAAGATCTCTTGAGCTCGGGAGTTTGAGGTTGCTGTGAGCTATGACACCACAGCACTCCTCCGGAGGCAAGAAAGTGAGAATCTATCTCAAGAAAAAAAAATACAAAAAAGGAATTTTTATAATTAATATTATGATACAATACTTTGAGTATATCGATTTTATTTAATTTTTTTAGACAGATTCACACTCTGTTGCCCTGAGTAGAGTGCAGTCATCATAGCTCACAGCAACCTCAAACTCTTGGAATCAAGTGATTCTCCTGTCTCAGCCTCCCAAGTAGCTGGGATTATAGTGGCACCGGCCACGACAGTCAGCTATTTTTCAGAGACGGGTGTGTTGCTCTTGCTCAGCCTGCTCTCCAACTCCTGAGCTCCAGGAGTGCACCTACCTCAACTTCCCAGTATGGTAGAATTACAGGCATGAGCCACCACACCCAGCCAGGTATATTGATTTAAATAAAAATGCACTATTAGAATTAATTTCACCTGTTCTATTTGCACTTTCAATATGATTAATAGAGAACTTTAAATTACCTTTGTTGCTTACGTTTCATTTCTATGACACAGTGCTGCTTTTGAAACACCCAGGAGCAGGCATGGTACCTCTCAATATGTGGAGCATGACTGTGTGAATCAAGTCTCAACTTGCCCCCATCTGGAATCAAAGATTAGATCCAGAGTCTTAATGTTTTTTGTTCCTTGTTTTTTGTTTTTTGTATTTTGGGGACAGAGTCTCAAGTTGTTGCCCTGAGTAGAGTACTGTGGCATCACAGCTCACAGCAACCTCAAATTCTTGGGCTTAAGAAATTCTCTTGCCTCAGTATCCCAAGTAGCTGGGACTACAGGCCCCCACCACAATACCCAGCTATTTTTTGTTGTAGTTGTCATTGTTGTTTGGCAGGCCTGGGCTGGATTCGAACCCGCCAGCTCCGATGTATGTGGCTGGTGCCCTAGCCACTGAGGTACAGGTACTGAGCCTCAGGGTCTTAATATTTATAATCTTAATAATAAGATTAAGGACAGGTAGAGAATCTTGATTTCCAAAAAGGCCCATAGGGAATGTTATAGACATCACTGAATCTATGATTCATGAAGTTTTCATTTCTCATTTTATGAAATAGTCTGAAAATATGACAATGAACATTGAAACAAGAAAACCTAACATTGTAACAGAAAGCACTGTCCTAAGTAGCTCTCAACACTCTCTCTCTTTTCCTTTGGAGAATTACACTTAACCCGTTTTGTTTTCTCTTTAGATTATTTTGAAGGAAGTCCAGACATGATCAGAAAAGCTGACGTTCATGCTTGCAGATGAACATTTTTTCCTGAAAATGGCTATTAGTCTTGTAAATGTATAATTGGTGAGCAGGATAAACCACAGCTCCTGCATTAGGACAAACATTGTCTTGTTGAAACTGTCAAGCTTCCCAGCAAGTCTACTTCAGTAATGGAGGAAAAAATACTTCCCAATTCTATAAACCAGAGCTTCAGTTTCAACAAAATATAATCAAACCCGACCTGAAAACTGAGGTTAGAAAGAAATATTATTTTATAATATTGAGGATAATGCCAAATAAAATAACTGTCTTGTCCTTATTCCAAGTCCAAAAGCTGCACTATTTGAGCTCATATTTCACAAGTTTGAAATAGTTTCCATAAATCTAGATGATCAATCAGTAGAGATGCAAAATTATTGTCTATGGATCCTATTTAAATCAGTGAAATCTGAAAGAAATTAAGTTTTAGGGGGATTGGTTGTTCAGCTTTATTTAACAGAACCAGGCTTTATAGGCAAAATAAAAATCATGTGATTTGATATGGCATTAGGAATCTTAAGACTACCTTTGAATTAAAAATCAGTAACCCACAGTGGTGGATTGCTGTCATTAAGATAACAATTCAGAGTCAAGAAAATTCAAGTACCTGAAGTTCTCCACTAGGCTGAGGGGACAAATATCAAAGTAAGTAGCTATGACCCAGGAACTCAGTGACACATGGAATAGGAAGATGTGTGTACAGTAGGTGGATATCAAAGAGAAGGAGTCCGTCAAACAGAATGGTTGGTGACTATGGCGGTTTTTCATGACTGCATATTAACTCACAGATGAGACAGTACAGATGTTAACTTAGAGAAAATATCCCAATATTGCCTTCGTATATTACAGAATATTTACTTCTTCTAGTATTTGGGTTATCTTAAATCGTACTGTAATAAATACCTTTCCACATCATTGTTTTATTGGTCTTTTTTCCCCATTCAGCCAGATTTTCTGGCACACCATTATTAAACCAAAGATAGGACCATTTTAAAGACTCTTTCATTCCTCTGGAATATGTTTTGGTAGACTGTAGTATAAGAATTTTCTGTGTTCCACTTTATTAATTTTTGTTTGTCATAATTTGTTCATAAATATTAATTGTGTTAATGGATAGATTTATTATGCTGATCAATACCAATTAATAAATGTACACAAAGCTGCAAAAAGGTTTAATAATTTTTTTGAGACAGTGTCTTACTAATCTCCTTGGGTAGAATGCCATGGCGTCATCATAGCTCACTTCAACTTCAAACTCCTGGGTTCAAGCAATCTTTCTGCCTCAGCCTCTCAATATCTGGAACTATAGGTGCCCACCACAAACACCCAGCTAATTCTTTTATTTGTGGTTCAGAAAGGGCCTCATTCTTGCTCAGGCTGGTCTTGAAAGGTTTAATAATTTTTAACATTTTAATAAGTTTTCATGGATTTTAGTTATCTAATATTTTTATTTATATAATTTTTATTATTTTTGTTTTTTCAGGTTAATATGACCATGATATACATATAACATAGCTTGTACAACAAATTAGGTTACATTGTTTGCATTTGTTATGTAAAGCCCCTCTTGTAATTCTGTCCTGCACACAAGAGGTGTGCCATACACCCTAACGTTATGCCCACTAAGTTGGAGTACACCCATCCCCCTCCCTCCTTTCCTCTCCCTGCTCCCTTGTTTCCCCATCCCCCACCTTGAATTTATTTCAGTTTTCCTTTTATGTGGTGGTGTATTTGACCATCTGCTTGCTTCATATTAGAATTGAGTATATTAGATTATCGCTTCTCCTCCATTCTTGTGATACTTTACTAAGAACAATGCATTCCAACTCTATCCAGATTAACACAAAAGATGTAAACTCTCCCATCTTTTTTTTTTTCTGAGACAGTCTTACTTTCTTATCCCTTGATAGAGTGCCATGGTGTCATAGCTCACAGCAATCTTAAACACTTGGACTCAGGTGATCTTCTTTCCTCAGCCTCCCAAGTAGCTGGGATGATAGGCACCCACCACAATGCCTGGCTATTTTTACAAACACAGCCTCCCTCTTGCTCAGGATGGTCTCAAATTCCTGAGCTCGAGGAATCTACCTGCCTTGGCCTCCCAGAGTCCTGGGATTATAGACATATATATTAATAAATATATAAATAAAAATATTAGATAACTAAAATCCTTGCTGGCCACCCTGCCCAGCAAGCTCCATATTTTTAATGGTTGAATAGTATTCCATGATATACATATAACATAGCTTGTTAATCTATTCCTGGATTGGTGGACATTTAGGTTATGTCTACATTTTGGCAATTAAAAATTGAGCTGTGATAAACAGTCTAGTGCAAATGTCCTTATGATAAAATAATTTTTTTTCTTCTCTGTAGATGCCTAGTAATGGGATTGCAGGATCAAATAGGAGGTGTAATTTGAGTTATTTTAGGATTCTCCATAATTCTTTCCAAAGACGCTGTATTAGTTTTCAGTCCCACCAACAAAGTAAAAGTGCATCCCTCTCTCTACATCTGCACCAGCATCTGCAGCTTTGGGACTTTGTGATGTGGGCTAATCTTACTGGGGTTAGTTGATATCTCAGGGTAGTTTTGATTTGCATTTCTCTGATGATTAAGAACACTGAGCTTTTTTTCATATGTTTGTAAGCCATTCTTTTATCTTCCTCAGAGAAGGTTCTGTTCATATCTCTTGCCCAGTGATAGATGGGATTGTCAAAGCTTTTTTTTGGTCATTAATTTGAGTTGTCTGTAGATCCTAGTTTCGAGCCTTTGTCGGATTTATAATATGCAAATCTCTTTTCCAATGCTGGAGGTTGTCTATTTTCTTTAATTGTTGTGTCATTAGCTGTGCAGAAGTTTTAATTACATCTCATTTGTTATTTTTTGTTGTTGTTGCAGTTGGCATGGAAGTCTTATTGATAAAATCTTTTCCCAGTCCGACATCTTCAAGAGTTTTTCCCACACTATCTTCTAGGATTTTTATCATTTCATGCCTTAGATTTAAATCTTTTACCCATCTTTAATCAATTTTTGTAGGTGGTGAAATGTGTGGATCCAGTTTCAATCTCTTACATGTAATTATCCAGTTCTCCCAACACCATTTATTGAATAGGGATTCTTTTCCTCAGTGTATGCTTTTGTTTGGTTTATCAAAGTTCAGGTGGTTATAACATGTTAGTTTCATCTCTTGGTTTTCTATTCAGTTCCAGATGTCTAAGTCTCTATTTTTGTGCCAACACCATGCTGTTTTTATCACTATGGACTTGTAATATAACCTAAAGTCTGGTGGGATGATGTCCCCAGCTTTGTTTTTATTACTTAGAACTCCCTTGGCTCTATGGGGATTTTTCTGGCTCCATATGAAATAAAGAACTATTTTTTCCAAATCTTCAAAGTATGATGTTGGTATTTTAATGAGGATTGCACTGAATCTGTAGACTGCTTTGGAAAGTAGGGACATTTTAATAGTGTTGATTCTTCCCAGCTACAAGCATGGTATGTTAGTCCATTTGCTAATGTCTTCTCCTATTTCTTTTCTCAGGGTTTCATAATATTTTTTGTAGAGGTCCTTCATCTCTTTTCTTAGGTATATTCTTAGGTATTTCATTTCCTTTGAAGCTACTGTGAAGAGAATTGTGCCTTTGATTAGCTTCTCATCCTGGATGCTGTTGGCATATACAAAGGCTACTGATTTGTGAACACTGATTTTTGTACCCTGAGAAGTTACTGTACTTCTTGATTACCTCCAGGAGTCTTGTGGTTGAGTTTTAGGGGTTCTGTAAGTACAGGATCATATTACTGGCAAAGATTGAGAGTTTGATCTCCTCTGCCCCAATTTAGATGCCCTTTACATCCTTCTCTTGCCCAGCTACATTGGCTAGAATGTCCAGCACTATGTTGAATAGTAGTGGTGATAACAGACATCCTTGTCTGGTTCCAGTTCTAAGTGGAAAAGCTTTCAATTTTACTCCACTCAGTATTATATTAACTATGGGTTTATCATCAATGGCTTCAATCAGTTTAAGAGATGTGCCACCTATGTCTATATTTTTAAGTGATCTAAGTTAGAAAAGTGTGATGAATTTTATTGAATGCTTTTTCTGCATCTATTCAGAAGATCATGTGGTTTTTGTTACAGCTTCTATTGATATTGTGTATTACATTTACAGATGTGCATATGCTAAACCAGCCTTGCACCCCTGGGATGAAGCCTACTTGATAATGATGTGTAATTTTCTTAATTTGTCACTGTAATCTATTGGCTAAGACTTTATTGAGTATTTTTGCATCAATATTCATTGGTGAAATTGATCTTGTAGTTCTCCTTTTCAGTTAGGTGGTTTCCTGGTTTTGGTATTACAGTGATGTCTGTTTTGTAAAACATGCTGAGGAAGATTCTTTCCTTCTCAGTTTTCAGGAATGCTATCTACAGTATGGGTATAAGCTCTTCTTTGAAGGTTTCATAAAATTCTGGTGTGAACCCATCTGGTCCAGGGAATTTTAGTCGGAGGAGATTTTGTATTGTTTCTTCAATCTTGGTGCTCAAAATTGATCCTTTCAAAAGATCTATTTCTTCTTGGTTAATTCTATAGAAAGCGTGTGATTCCAGGTATTGATCTATTTCTTACACATTGTGAAACTTCTAGGCACAGAGTTTCACGTAGTATTCAGAGATACTCTCTTGTTTCTCTGTGATATCTGTTATTTCCCCATTATCATTTCTGATTGAGTCTATCAGAGATTTTACCTTTCTTTTTCTAGTTAATCTGGCCAAAGTTTTATCAATTTTATTTTTTTCAAAAAAAATCCACTTTTTTGATAAATCTGCTTGTTTTTGTTTTTGTTTTCGGCTGGGGCTGGGTTTGAACCCGCCACCTCCAACATATGGGGCTGATGCCCTACTCCTTTGAGCCACAGGTGCTTCAAAAATAAAAAATCAACTTTTTATTTCATGAATTTTCTGACTGATTCTTTTGTTTTCAATTTCATTAGTTTCTGATTTAATTTTGGTTGTTTTCTTCTGCTGTGTTAGTGATTAATCTATTCAATTAATTATTTATAAGTGGAGTCCTCTGAGTTACTTGTTCGTGGTCCTTTGCCATAGTTGCTCTGTTTTGGTTTTTCATGTTGCCAGAATTTTTCTGTTGGTTCCTGATCATGTGTGTTTTTTTTCTTTTTCACCTCCTTACCCTACTTTGTCCTTCTCACTTCCTCCTCTGCTTCAAATTACCTTCTCTCAGAGCTTAGGTGTTGAAGTGGCCTGTTGGTATAAGGGCAAAAGGAAGAGAAGTGCAAAGAGAAAGCAGGGTGGCTCGGCACCTGTGGCTCAATCGGCTAAGGCACCAGCCACGTACATCTAAGGTGGCGGGTTCGAATCCCCAGCCCGGGCCCATCAAACAACAATGACGGCTGCAACCAAAAAATGGCCAGGCATTGTGGCGGGTGCCTGTGGTCCTAGCTACTTGGGAGGCAGAGGCAGGAGACTCGCTTGAGCCCAGGAGTTGGAGGTTGCTATGAGCTGTGATGCCACAGCACTCTACCCAGGGGGATAGCTTGAGACTTTGTCTCAAAAAAAAAAAAAAACAAAAGAGAAAGCAGGGTGAAAGAGGAGTAAAGGAAAGAAACAAGAAAACAGATGGAAAAAACTAGGAACGGGGATGAAAGAAAAAATTGAACATGAGAGAAGAAGGACAGAAAGAGAGATTGTCAGTGACAGGAGAAATAGAGATGTTCAGCAGAGTACTATGAAATGGCTCTTAATCATTTCTCAGACAAAGAGGATTGTCAAGAAGAAAGGATTTATTTTAGAGGATGCATCAAGTAGGAGGGGGAGGCACAGGCTACCTCAAATCCACCTCCCAGATTAGCAAGGTTAATGGGTTTTATGAAGGTGAAAAATGAAAAATGCATAGAGGGAGTGTACTCCTTGTATGTTTGGGGTGGAGTGCAGGGCAAGCAAGTGCAGAGGGGAATCATTGTAGTTCATATATCCCACGAACAGAAAATGGTAGGTAAATCTCTCCCCATGGTGCGAATTTTAGTATTACAATGAGCTGGGGTTAACATTGTTCATTCTTTCAGCCTTTTGCTCAAAGTCAGTGGCTCTTGGTCACAATCTATGGTGATGTTATTGCTTATCTTGACTTTCTCCAGACATTCTGATAGAGTAAGGTGCTGTAGTTATCTCAGGGCTACAAGGAGGTTCTGCTGTTCCCTGAGAAAAATTCAAAGAAATTGTATCAGTGTACAGAGAATTACAAAGTTCTGTTCAGCAGTTTGTACTGAGACCTCTCTGTTTCTTCTCTACTTTTTCTAAGACTACTGTTGCTAGGTCGGTGGAGCTGAGATTAACACTCACTGTTTCATCCCTGTCCAGTCAAGTCCACTTAGTTGCCTGCTTCAGTTCTAATATGAGCATCAGAAACTCCTTTGGAATATGAGATATCTAAGACACTAGAGAATTGTAACATTTTGTTATGAAACTGGTCCCAGGGCCACACCTCCAAGTCGAGGATTAAGGAGGTTTGAGTTGGGTGGGTCCAACACCATCAAAACCTCCTTACTAGCCTAAGGAATACAAGACCCCACCTCTGCCAAATATAGGAAGAAAGAGAAAAGAATAAATAAATATATAAAAATAGATAAAAATAAATAGTGTAGACTTGTCAATGCTGTCTTTTCAGAGGCCAAATTTAGAAGGTCTCCCTAGTCCATGATCTCCTAACTTCATTGACCCAGACATCTACTGTTACCTCCCAGCCAGACCAATGCCAAGACCTCTCCAGTTCTAAGAGAAAAAGATATAATAATATATCAGGAAAATTAAAAATATAGTGATATCAGATAAAGACAAAAGAAACCATAAAGACACAAAGAAACAACAAAAACGAGGAGTATCTTAGAGTTTGTATGAGAAGTTCATGTGAGAAAGATGAGAAAAGTAGAAAAGTCTCTATCAAAAGAGAGAAAAAGGGAGAGAAGTAAAACACAGACAGAGAATAAATGGTGTTGATATACTGTAAAAAATACAAGAGCACTTGAATAAAGTAAAAATGGAAATTAAGAATACAATGATGTCTCAGGTTACAAAATCAACACTCATAAATCAGTAGCCTTCATATACACTAACAGCAGCCAAGCTGAAAAAACAGTCAAGGACTCTAACCCATTCACAGTAGTGCCAAAGAAGATGAAATATTTGGGAGTTTACCTAACAAAGGACGTGAAAGATCTCTATAAAGAGAACTATGAAACTCTAAGAAAAGAAATAGCTGAAAATGTTAACAAATGGAAAAACATACCTTGCTCATGGCTGGGAAGAATCAACATTGTTAAAATGTCAATACTACCCAAAGCAGCAATATATAATTTTAATGCAATCCCTGTTAAAGCTCCACTGTCATACTTTAAAGATCTAGAAAAAATAATACTTCATTTTATATGGAATCAGAAAAAACCTCAAATAGCAAAGACATTATTCAGGAACAAAAACAAAGTAGGGGGAATTAAGTTACCAGACCTCAGACTATAGTATAAAGCGATATTGATCAAAACAGCATGGCACTAGCACAAAAACAGAGAGGTAGATGTACGGAACAGAATAGAGAGCCAAGAGATGAATCCAGCCACCTACCATTATCTGATCTTTGACAAGCCAATTAAAAATATTGAGCCGGGAAAAGATTCCCTATTTAACAAATGGTGCTGGGAAAACTGGATAGAGACCTGTAGAAGACTGAAATTACACCCACACCTTTCACCATTAACTAAGATAGACTCTCACTGGATTAAAGATTTAAACTTAAGACATGAAACTATGAAGATACTAGAAGAAAGTGTAGGGAAAACACTTGAAGGAATTGGCTTGGGCAAAAATTTTATGAGGAGGATCCCTCGGGCAATTGAAACAATGTCAAAAATACACTTTTGGGACCTGATCAAACTTAAAAGTTTCTGCACAGTCAAGAACACAGGAAATAAAGCAGGTAGACATCCCTCAGAATGGGAGGAGATATTTTCTGGTTATGTCTCTGACAAAGGTTTAATAACCAGAATCTACAGAGAACTCAAACGTATTAGCAAGAAAAAAACAAGCAATCCTATCTCAGAGTAGGCAAAGGACTTGAATAGAAATTTCTCTAAAGAAGACAGGCACATGGCCTACAGATATATGAAAAAATGCTCTCCATCCTTAATCATCAGAGAAATGCAAATCAAAACTACTTTGCGGTACCACCTAACCCCAGTAAGATTAGGCCATATCACAAAATCCCAAAACCAGAGATGTTGGCGTGGATGTGGAGAAAAGGGAACACTTCTACATTGCTGGTGGGAATGCAAATTAATTTATTCCTTTTGGAAAGACATCTGGAGAACACTGAGAGAACTAAAAATAGACCTGCCATTTGATCCTGCAATTCCTTTATTAGGTATATATCCAGAAGAACAAAAATTGAATTACAACAAAGATATTTGTATCAGAATGTTCATTGTAGCCCAATTCATAATTGCTAGGTCATGGAAGAAGCTCAAATGCTCATCGACCCATGAATGGATCAATAAATGGTGGTACATGTATACCATAGAATACTATGCAGCCGTAAAGAAAGATGGAAACTTTACCTCCTTCATGTTTGTACGGATGGAATTGGAAAATGTTCTTCTTAGCAAAGTATCTCAAGAATGGAAGAAAAAGTATCCAATGTACACAGCCCTACTTTGAAACTAATTCATAGCTTTTATAGGAATGTCATAACCTAATTATAGCCTTAGAATAAGGGAAGGGAGTGGGAGGGGGAGGTAAGGGGGATGGATGGGGGGAGGGAGGGTGATTGGTGGGGTCACCTCTATGGTTTATCTTACAAGGGTACAAGTGAATCTTTCCAAAAGCAGAGTATAAATGTTTTAACTCAATAACTAAGAAAAAGGCATGAAGGTAATGTTAACCAGTTTGATTTCAAAATGTATATGAAAACAGCACACTGTACCCTATAATTGCATTAATGTATACAGTTATGCTATAAGAAATTTTTTAAAAAAGAATACAATGAAACTAGCATTAAACATAACAAAAAAAATCAAATAACCATTAAAAACTACCACCACTGCAATAAAAAGAGAAGAAAAGAAAAAAAATACACTAATAAAAAAATAAAATAAATAAAAATAAATATAGAAAAAATTGTAGAAGGGGCAATATTAATAAATAATACATATTGCAATATATTTCTCGGTCACCAGGTGGCGCTGTAATAGTAGTAGCTAGAGAAAACATACTGGAAACCACTCTCTAGTTGCCTAGGAGACCGAGTCCTCTTATCCTTCTTTAGTTGCCCTCTGTGAGTGCCTGATCGTTTACTCAGCATTCAGTCCCTTCTGGGTTGGGGGTCTTAATGGTCTCCAGAGTCCTTGGGAGGCGAGTCTCACAGTGCCCCTGACAACAATTCCCAGGGGGTGTAGGAGCTTCTCAACTTGCCCCAGGAGTGGATGCCTGGGCTCGGCAGGCCTGCCAGGGCCAGCCATGTACTAGGCCCCTGTGGACAGAACAGACCTTTCCGCAATGGCAGCCCAGCTAGCTCCGACGATTTTCCCACAGTGGCAACTCCGTAGCAGCCATGTGCTCCCCACAATAGCAACCTGCCTGCAGTCAAGCTGATGGGAAATCCACTCTACTCTAGATCTTATAGCCGTACACTATTTGAATCCACCCACTTCTCCAATTTTTCTACAGGCTGTTCCAATGAGTGTCTTCCCCAGAAATCCACAAACTATCTAAGACCTCCCCCATCCCCCAACCTCCATGGGAGAGTCAGCCAGTCCCTGCCTGCTCCCACATTCTTGCTTTACGTGTCAGTCCTCCACATTTCCAGACATCCCACTGCCTCCTATAGTTCTTCACCACCTCACTGTGCCCCCAAAGGACTAATCCAGGTAGGTTCCCCAGCCAAATATGGTTGAGTTATCTCTCTTTCCCCTGCCTTGTTGGGAGAGGCCAGCTGGGAGATCCTTCTGGCCCACCATCTTACTTGCCCCTCCCCAGTAATGGAATATTAGTTTCAGAACTGCAATGCACTAGCTTTATTCTACTTAACCAAATTTTCCTATTGTCGTATACAAATAACGTATTCAGGTATTACATGGAAATACTCCTTAACCCAGTTTTTATGGCTTAGTCAAAAAAAAGATACATTTGAAACTGGAAGAGGAAAGCTAGTGAATAGGTACATTTCGTGTTCTCAGTCAAGTTCTGCAGAAGCCATTCTGAACTGCCTCCACCTGTGTGCAGTCGGAGAGGCATTAGTTCATTCCCAGCAAATACAGCAGGACATGCATCTGAGAACCCAGAGGCAAATGGCAACCACAGATGCCTGTAGGCAGGGGAAGGACTGAGAGTTACAGTTATGATACAACTGATAGCAGGATGATCTAAAATTCCTTGCACTGTAGATATACCAAAAAATAAATCTAGGTGTGTCCCACATGGACCTGGAGGTCATTATACTAAATGAAATTGACCAGGCACAGAAAGGTAAATACTACATGACCTTACTTACACATAAAGTATAGAAACATTGAAGTGGTAAAAGCAGAGAATGGAATCATGGTTATCAGAGGCTGGGATGGGGAGAGTGTTGGGGAGAAGTTGATCAAAGGGTACAAAATATCAGTTAGGAAAAAAAGTTCAAGAGATCTCTTCATCAACATGGTGATAATAGCTAGTATCAATATGTTATACTCTTGAAAATTACCGGTAGAGTAGACTTGAAGTGTTCTCAACACAAGAAAATCAGTATGTGAAGTAATGCCTATGTTAATTAGCTTGACTTAGCCATGTCACAATGCTACATGTATTTCAAACATCGTGTTGTACATAGTATATGCAATGTTTACTTATCAATCAACAAATTAATTTTAAACATCCAGCTATTTCCCACTGTGTCTTGTAGTCTACCCACCTCTCACTCTTCCTCACTGCCTTATTGCTGTCAGCTGTTGAGCACATCCTTCAAATCTCTGCCTTGTCCACAGTTCTTTACCAGCTCAC
>CAUYQV010052701.1:0-28062 GCA_963574575.1 Galagoides demidoff
TGGCGGGCGCCTGTGGTCCCAGCTACTTGGGAGGCGGAGGCAGGAGACTCGCTTGAGCCCAGGAGTTGGAGGTTGCTATGAGCTGTGATGCCATGGCACTCTACCCAGGGGGATAGCTTGAGTCTCCATCTCAAAAAAAAAAACAACAAAAAAAAATGAGAGAACAGAGAGGTTAAGTAACTCACCTAACGGCACACAGCCAATAAGTGGCAAGCTGGGACTCGAGTGAAGTAGCCTGGTTGTATAACCTGCATACCTAACCACTCCTGGCCATACTTTTTAAGTAGCTGGGTATAGTGAAAGCAACTAAAATTTGAGGTCAGCGTGTAACTGGGCTGCTGAAATTTTGAACAAATTAATTTCACTGCTTTGAGCTTTAGTTTCTGCTTGGTTGGATGTGGTAGCACACATTTGTAGCACTAGCTATGCAGGAGGCTGAGATGGGAGGATTGCTTGAGCCCAGGAGTTCAAGTGTAGCATGGGCAACACAGCAAGATCCTATTTCTTTTTTCTTTTCTGAGACAGAGTCTCACTGTATTCCCCTTGATAGAGTGCTGTGGTGTGGCAGCTCACAGCAACCTCCTGGGCTTAAGCAATTCTCTTGCCTCAACCTCCCAAGTAGCTGAGACTACAGGCGCCCACCACAACCCTCGGCTGTTTTTTTTTTTTTTTTTACAGTTGTCGTTGTTTTTTAGTTGACCTGGGCTAGGTTTGAACCCGCCAACCCAGTGTATGTGGCTGGCGCCGTAACCACTGTGCTATGGGCACCGAGCCCAAGATCCTATTTCTTAAGGAAGGAAAAAAAGGGGATACTTTAGAAAGTATATTTAAATTCCAGGTCACAGGGGGCCCTGAGAAGGTTTTCTTACCCTTCCTGAGTGGCATCAAGTTTCCTCCTTAGCAAAAACAGGTAGAAAAGTATCTCAGAGGCCCATATTGTTTTGTCATCTCCAGGAAAAATGCCACCAAGCCGTACTCCAGTCTGCCCAGCCAAGCTGTCTTCGCCAACAGCACTGGGATGCTGGTGGTTGCCTTTGGGCTGCTGGTGCTCTACATCCTGTTGGCTTCCTCTTGGAAGCGCCCAGAGCCAGGGATCCTGACTGACAGACAGGTATGGTTTCCTGTCCTCCATTCCAGGTAGGGAGGGGCTGGGTCTAGAAAAGGGTCACACAGGGGTGGGGTTGGGGACGGGGGCGGCAGCGCCTGTGGCTCAAAGGAGTAGGGCGCTGGCCCCATTTGCTGGAGGTTGTGGGTTCAAACCCTAGCCCTGGCCAAAAACTGCAAAAAAAAAAAAAAAGAAATGAAAAGGGTCACACAGGAAAGGTTCAGGCCTTGTCAGGAAGGCCAACACAGTAGCTTGGGGGGAAACTAAGTAACTTGAAGGGAGAGTACCAAACCATCCCATTCCAGTGAGCCCCAGGGGCTCTTACAGGCCTATCTGTTAGGGGATAGAATTCCTCTGCCCAGATTCCTGTGGTTCTATGAAGTGAACTGTGGCCTTATTTTCCCCAAGGAAGGGGTCAAATATGATGAGGGTGTGTAATAATTTCTCTTTCCTCAGCATCGGGGCTAGTCTAGTGGAATTGGTGCTTGGCAATAAGCTTGTCCTTGCAATAGGTCTTGATGTGATATAGGAGGTGGGGTGCATGCCAGGCTCAGAGACTTTGGAGTTTCCCTGAAGGATTTGGTGGCTTAGGTGGGGACCACCCTCCACTTTGGGTCTCCAGGTTGGGTAGACAGCTGGGGCCTGGTGTGACTCCTGCAGGGCAGGGGCCATTTTGATGTTATGTCATTAACTCTGGTGCATCTGCTTGTCTTTCCAGCCCCTGCTGCATGACGGGGAATGAAGTGGGGCCTCCCAGGAATGCCTGGGGATGTGGTCTGTGCTCCCTCTGAAGCTCTGCTTTACCTGGGGCTCCCAGTTGGTTTTGGCAACAGCCTTTTTTGGCTCTGGGCCCAAACTTCTCCTTGCCTCAGTGGTGGGCCTACTCTCTCCAGCCACTTGCTGCCTGTCTACTTTTCCTGGTGGCCTCGGCATCTGTACTCCTCCTCAGCATCAACTTCTCAGGTCCTCCATTTACACAAGATCCTCCTTGTCTTTACTGCTCCTGCTTGCTGTCTGAGGAAGTCAGTTCCTAAGGATGTGGTAGGAAATCTAGACTGCTCAGAAGAGCTAGGATTCAAGTGCAATCCATGATGTGGACAATGAGGGAGCTGATAGAATCCATTGGCGTGCATTTCAATAGGCATCACCTGCTCTGCCGGGCCCTACAGCCCCTCCTGATGTGATTTAGATCATGAAGTGACTGCATTGGAAAGAATGGTGGCAGATGCAGCTTCCACAGAGTAGCTGAGAAGCTGACTCTGAGCCCTTCTGTTTTGTGTTGCTGTGTTGTATGTCTGTGTGTGTTGTGACTGTGTGGCTCCACCTCTTCCAGCTGCTGCTACAACTGAGGCCTGGATCCCAACCTCTCCCTGTGACTTACATGCCTATCACTATCAGGCAGCCCTCTGATCCCTGGTAACCTGCTCTCCCAAGAACAGACAACCAGTCCTCAGATGTCCCCAAAATGATGAGTGACAGAAGTGGCTGGAGACTTCCTTTACTTGCCCTGGCTGGGTCCTGACTGCCCCTCAGCAGGTCCAACTTTGCCTTGCTCATAGAGCCCTGGCCCTGTCAATCACTCTCCAACTCTCCATGAAACCGGTGCCTAAGTTGTGGTCTATGCCCAGCAGAGCCCTGGGAGCCACTGCCACCCTCAGAGGGGCTCCTTGCTGAGAACCAAAGTGCTTCACTTGCTCCCACAATGGCTGCATGCTTGGCTAAAGCCAGTCTTCTGTGTCATGCGGGAGTGTGAGCTCTTGCTCTACTCCTGAAGAACTTGGGTGAGGAGGGAGGAGCCTTGCTCCTCTTCTAAGTGTGTTGCTGCTATGGCTTTTCTTGCCTTCTTCAAATAAGCCCTGCATGGTCCCAGGCCGTGTACTGCTCTTAGTTAAGACAAGTGGAAGACCAGGTGTGGAGGCTGCCTCTTGCTGGCAGGTAGCCATGGGGCCGACTGTCCACTCCAGGCCCACATCGCCAGATGTTGGCAGAAGAGCTAAGACTAAACCTTCTGATTGGTGAAGCCCTCAAAGCCACTGGGATGACTGCCAGGCACTATACTCCCCATGGCAGCTGCCCCTATATGCAGAGGTATCTCACTGCTTCGTGACACTGAATTTTCATTAAACATGTTTTTAAGAACCAAACTTGTTTTAGTCTTTTTGGGTTGTTATAACAAAAATAATATGGACTGAATGGCTTAAACAACAAACACTTGTTTATCACATTTTTAGAGGCTGTAAGTCTGAGATCAAGGCACTGGCAGATTCAGTGCCTGGTGAGGACCTGCTTCCTCCTAGACTGTGGTTCTCAACCTTCCTAATGCTGCGACCCTTTAATATAGTTCCTGTGGGTCGCAACCCACAGGTTGAGAACCGCTGTCCTAGACCATCTCACCATAACCTTACACGGTGGAAAGAATGCAATCGCTCTCTGGGGCTCTTTTTATAAGGTCACTTATCCCATTCATGGGGGCTCCACTTTCATGATCTAGTCGTCTCCCAAAGGCCCTGCCTCTTCATTAAGGGGTAAGGATTTTAATGTAGGTATTTGGGGGGATACAAACATTCAGTCTGTAATAACAGCTCTGCCTGATTAGATGCATTGTGGTTAAATGAGTTCTAGGATAATCTGTGAAAGCCTCGGGATAGGTCCGACCCTCAAAGACAGAAGACTTACCAGAGAGCCATGCTTATCTTCATAGAATCACATGTGACTTGTTTATGTGTGGATGTCCTTAATAGCTAATGACTTTGGAGTACTTACCACATGAGGAAGGAAACTTATTTTTGATCTGGAAAATCAACTCAAACAAGGTAAGTGACAGGCCTGAGATCACCCAGCCAGGGAATAGCAGAGTTAGGATTCACAAATCCTGACTGATGCCAGTCTCCCTCCCATGTGTTGGAGACAGCCCTGTGCATACTGCTGCTGCCTTGTGCTTAGGGATGTGTGGTGCAGATGATGACCCTGGAGAGCCTGCAGCCAAGTCTGGACCAAGCAGGTGCTGGGGGCCTTTCGCTGGTGTGACTGTTGGTGGTAGAGTGGCTGACACTGGCAATGACAGTAACTCGCAGGGAGTGGACACCTGGACAGTACTGGGGCTTCACCTTTGCCAACTCATCTGAATCCTTTTGTGTGCTGGCGATAAGGGTACTACCTGATTTTACAGATTCCTAGAAGTTAAATAATAGGCCTGAGTTTACATGGGTTGGTTAAATCAGAACTAGACTGCAAATTGTGGGTCTGCAGCCAGTGTCTTTAACCATCTTGTACACTGAGGCTGCACCACGAGTGTTTTACGTCTCTACAGTGCACCAGACTGCTGTCCTATCTACTACGTGCCTTGTGTGGGGCTGGCTTGGCTGCAGTTTCTGGTCTAAAACTAAACCTTAGGATATGGTGACTTCTTTTCCTCCTACTGTCCCAAATGCCCAAAAAATTAACTGAATGCTGAGAAAAGCCTTCCCTCCCTATACCCCCTGCACTGAGACGGATCTCACTTCTGCTCAGGCTGGTCTCTGAACTCCTAAGCTCAAGTAATCCACCCACCTCTGCCTCCCAGAGTGCGAGGATCATAGGCGCCCAGCCAGAAAAGCCTTCCTACCTTTCCTGTGTGTATCAGGTGTGGTTTGTGTACTGGAAGGACAGGGATCCCAACAGAACCAGTCCAGTGGAACAGGCCCTGCCTTTAGGGCTCAGATGGTAATGATCTGCCTGGCAGAAGATAGAAGATTGGTCATGATTGCTGTAGGTTTGGGGCCTCAGCCCTTCAATCATGTGCTGGCCAACTTGTTCACACACTTGGCAAAAGGTAACTCAGAGGAAGCAGTAGCTTCATTGCTTCAATGTAGTTTATTAGTTTTCTTTTCCACACTGGGGTTCAAGTGTGGAAAGCCTTTCACAGGGAGTCTTGAACAAATTAGCACTGCCATCTAAAGGCTGTGCAGTGACTCAGGGGAAATGCCTAATTTCTGAATCCCACAGCTGGCTGAGGTAGGCTGGGGTGGCCCTGGGGCTTCACCTTCCTGGGGAGGTGAAGGGCAGAGTTGGAGAGGCACGTGCTGCTGGGCTGGCTCTGGGTGCTGTCCCTGCAATGGGGCTGGAAGGTTTCCTGCTAAACTCAGAGAATAGGTTATAGGGGCATCGGAGGGGGTGGTGATGGTCAGAAGGTAGATGGTGTGACAATGGCCACCACAGCACAGCAGAGAAGAGGAGCTGAGGTGCAGGGAGGTAGTCACACGCCCTGGTTCTTCAAGACCTCCAAGATGGCACGGAGAATGGCAGCTGCTGCCACTGCCCCAGGGTCTGGCTGGTCCAGCCGGGCAGAGCTGATATAACTGGCTCTTCCAGCTCCAGCTTCCATATTCCTGGTGGCCTCGGCAGCAGCTTCGGCACTCTGAGGGGTGGGAATGGGAGTAGGTTTATGGGCAGGCCCCTAGGCCTGTCCTTCCTGCTGTGTGCAGAGTGCTGTGCAGGCTGGCCCTGGACCCTCTTGTCACATCTCTGCCAGCATCCTCTTCACTATCACTAAGTGGAAAGCTTACCTTTCACTTACTTCTATCAGGGAAAGGGGCTGCCATTTACCGAGGCCCTGCTATGTCCCAAGAACTGTGATGGGCTCTACATACCTCCTTAGCCTCACACTGGCCTTTGAGATAGGCGCTCATCTCTATTGTATAGAGGAGGAAACTTGGTTGCAGGCAGATGATTAATTAGCACAAGTCATATGGAGATGGGAGCCTAGTGGCTCCAACCCTGTCTCCCTGGCTGACTGGGCCCTACCTCACTCACCTTGACTGCCTTGGTCAAGACCTGGAACAGATCAGCCCCGGGGCTCTTCCAGGCCTGGAGCTCCTGTCCTGCTGCCCACAGAGAATCCAGCTGGACAAGGTAAGGGAGGGGGATGAGGAGAGGCCCAGCCACTGAGGGGTAGCCTATAGGCCTTGTAGGTTCAAAAGGGGAAGGGCTGGGGATAGAGCTCAAATACTTACCATAGTCCTGTCCCCTGGGGCAGCCTTTCCATACCTGGTAGGGAGAAAGAATGAAAGAGGCTCACTGCAGGGAACCAGGGACTCCCTTAGGGAGTGGGGCAAGGCCTGGCTAGGAACAGATGACATCAACCAGCTCTTTCTGCCCACTCTGGTGTAAGGCATAGGGTGCAGGCTCACTTCTGCATGGCCTCCAGACCGGCATCCATGGCAGCAGACCAGGCTGGGAGGTCAGTCTTGGCTTTGAGGGGCTGAGCAGCTGCAGTCAGGAACAGGCCGTAGAGCTAGGGGTGGGGAGGCAAGAATGCTGAGCACATGAAGCTGGCCTGGACTCTGGCCATCCTGGAACCCTCACCATTAGCCCTTCAGCCCCCAGGGGCTGCCAGCACCCACCGCCCCAGAGGAGCCTCCCATCTTCTCCAGCAGCAGGACGGACAACTTGGAGAGCAGCAGGGCAGGGCTGGCTGGGGTTAGGCCCTCCTTCAGCCACCCCTGGATTGCTGTAGGCAGAGAGAGAGGATGAGGGATTCAGAGACCTCCCCTCCATCTGCCTGGACCCCACTGAGGACCTAGGTCTGACTGCCAGCTAGCATGAATGAGGCTTGGAAGTGGGGAAAGGAACTAGAAGGAAGGGATCCCAAGGCTACCTTTCCACACTCAGTGTGCACCCTGGAGAGGGCTCCAATGGGAACTGAAGGGACCTTGGGAGCTGCCCCGCAGGTGGGGCCTGCCCAAAGCCCTCAACTTGACATTCTTACCCTACTTCCTTGCTTTATTTGGTCTCCCTGGCCCTTTGTACTAATACCCTCTGTTTCACTGATTTATATGGTTTACCCTGTTTCTCCCTGAGAACACAGGCCACAAGGGTAGTAATTTTTTTTTTTTTGAGACAGAGTCTCAAGCTGTCACCCTAGGTGGAGTGCTGTGGTGTGGTGTCACAGCTCACAGCAACCTCAAACTCTTGGGCTTAAGTTATTCTCTTGTGTCAGACTCCCAAGTAGCTGAGACTACAGGAGCCTGCCACAGTGCCCAGCTATTTTTTTTGTTGCAGTTATCATTGTTTTAGCTGGCTCGGACAGGGTTCAAACCCACCAGCTTCGGTGTATGTGGCCATCACCCTACCCACTGAGCTATGGGTGCCTCCAAGGGTAGTAATTTCTGCTTCCTCTGCTCACTACTACATCTGCAGAGCGGAGAGCAGTGCCTGGCTCGTGGCAAGGACTAAAGACCTTTTTCTTGAATGAATTGTGTTGGGCAGTTTAGAGCTATTCACTGATCTGGGTAAACAGAGAAAAGCAAGGACAACAGAATGAATTTTCCTTGAGTCGTAAGTTATTTACTGTAAAGGATTCTGTTTATTTCTGAGGCTACAACCTCCTACTTGTAGCACAGAAGGTCCTTTTCTTTAGGGAGACAGATGAATGTGCTAGGATTTTGTGAATGACCTCACTTGGCAATGTAAAAGTTGGTGACTCCAAGTCAGCACTCAAATGTTTTAGAAATTGTTCCACTTCATGAAATGCCAAACTCTAAGAACCAGTATGCCACATCAGTCCCTCTTGGGACCCCACAAGGACAATGGTACCAACCTCTGGCTGCCCTGCTGTGGGTGGTCCCACAGTCCCCATCACCCGCAGCCCGGTCTAGGGCATTCAGATGTTCCTCCAGGCCCAGGAGGGTGGTGCACACCTGTTCCAGCACAAGTGCCATTAGCTTCGAGGCTGAGCCTAGGAAGAGAAAATGGCAGGGAAGAAGCCTGCCTGGCTGTCCTCACAACCAAACTCGATCAAGCGGGAGGCATGGGTGCCTGGGCCCCTGCATGCCTCATTGCACAGCCCTGTGTCTTTGGGAGGCCTGTCCTCTCCCCAATAGCATGGCTTGGTACCTCCTGCTGGAGTGGAACCAGGGGCCTCTTGGGGCTCGGTGGGGGCTGCACAGCTTCGCTTCCGCCCTGTCACAGAGACCTTGGCCATGTTAGGCCAGGCTGCTGCAGTCGTTTCTGCATCTAGGGACAGCAAGATAACTCTCTTAGATGGGGCTGCCCAGCCAGGCACTGAGCAGAGTTCCCTTAGCAGCCCCAGAGAAAGAAAGTCCATCTCAATAAACATGTACTGAGTGCCTATTGTGTACCAGGGGAAGGAGGGAAGGTCGGTGGGGAAAAAGGTCACGCTGATCTAAGGAGTATCCTAACACCAACACTCCATAGTCCAGTGAGAACTGGAAGGAAGAAGAAGCCAGTAAAGGCCTCTTCACAGGGTCCAGAGCCCTGACTGTCAGGGTCAGCCCAGCTGGGGGTCTCTGCAATGTAGAGTTTCCCTGGCTCCCTCTAGCTACTGCTGACCCTTGGCTTGGGTTGACCAAAGGTTCCTGGTCTCACCTATCAGTTTTAGGAGAGGCTCATCCACCAGCAGGAGGGTGAGAGAAAAGCCAGGCATCTCCAGTGCTGACATGAAGGTGCCCACTAGGGCACGGGCAATCTTTACCCCTCGGCCCTCTGCAACACCACAGCATGGAAGTCCAGGAGGGAACAGTGGGAACCAGGGAAAGAAACAATAGAAAAGCAAGGAGCTTAGAAGCCAGTAGAGAGATGGCCTGATTTCCTCAGGGCCCCCCTCAATGACACCCCCAATTACCACATTCCCTGGAAGTATCCCCTCTGAGGGACAGAGGAACAATTATAGGTCTCATTTAAGGTGAGCTCTCACAGATGCCAGGCACTGTTAAGCATCTTAGATATGTTTAATCTCATTTAATCCTCACAAGAGGCATTATTATCATTATCCCCAATATACACACAAGAAAACAGGCTGATGGGAGCCAGCAATTAAGTGGCAGAGTGGCGATGTAACTCAGGTTCATCTGACTGCACAGTCATATTCTGTGCCATCACAAGATCCTACTTCAAAGGGTTGGAGGGTCCCCTCTGCAGTGTCAGGCTCACCCAGGGAGCGGATGGCAGCATCAGCTACGATGCCCAGTTCCAGGAATGACAGGCCGCCCAGGTTGTTGATCATCATTACCACCGAGGAGCCTATGGGGAGTAGACACAACACCCTAGGACTCTCAGGGCACCCCCGCGCTGAAGGGGAGGGAGGGCTGGGAGTCCTAGATAACACGCCACTCACCGGGCTGCACAGGCACATGGGATGCGTTGGAGGTGTTTGTCATGTGGTCGAGCATGAGTGCCATGATTTCATCGGCTGTTGCCATCTGTTAGAGGGATTCAGGAATGAGCTGCGTCTGGGGGTTCTTGGCCTTAGGTTGGCTGGGCCAGAGAGTACACCTACCTTTATGCGGCGTACACCAGCTTCCCCATGGATCCCTGTGAATAGAGGGGATCACTGCTGAACCATTCAGGGTCTGGGGGTTCGCTCATCACACTTCATCAAGAACTTTGTGCTCAGCATAGGCTCAGCACTGTGCAGCGGGGCTGGGGGGAATGGACAGGACAATGAGACACACACAGTGTGCTCTCTGGAAGCTGGTGGCTTGGTGGTGGAGACTGAGTTCACTAGATGCAGTCATGGCAGGCCAGAGGCGGCTGATGGCCATCATTTTGGAAGCACAAGGAAGGAGAGGGGAAAGCTTTGTACCTAGGGTGGACTTTGGCCTTTAAAAGAAGGGCATGTTTTGGCAGGGGCAGGAGCACTCAGGAATCTGAGGAAAGGCAAGATGTGCAGTCACACCAGAGGTGTGGGGCCCTGGTGTGGACAGCAAAGGGGATAGAAATCAGGAAGGCTGGGCCCCAGGTGGCCAGGTGAGACTAGTAAGACCACCTGGGGAGAGCTCCAGGTGGGCAGAGGACTGTGTAGATGGCTCCCAGGGTAGAGGAGGTAGGCAAAACCCAAGGCAGGCACAGCTGAGACGGGGTGGCCACAAGCTTACCCAGGCCTAGCTCGACCTCATCAGCTGAGAGCTCAAAGGTGGGTTTGGAGCCAGGGACGCTGCAGGAGGACAGGCTCACCCCCAGGGTACCTGTGCGAAAGGACAAATGAGAGGGATGACTGCTCTGGTGTCAGGCATTAGGAAGGGCAACAGCAACACCTGGGCAGCCCACGAATATCCTCTCTGAGAAAGGGTGCTCATCTCAGTGATGAAACAGAAACTGAGCTCTGTACTCAAGGCCACCAGTCCTCAGGAGCTCCTCCAAGGAGACCTTCCCTAAGCCCCTAGGGAACAACCTGGAAAGCAGATTCCTGCAGCCAACAGGAACCTACTCCTCATACAGGCCTGTCCCAACCTCCCCCTTCCCCCTGCCCCTGTTCCCGACTGTCACTCACCCATGGCCTTGGCGACCACGCTCACCCGCTTCGTGATCTCTTCCAGCCCCATACCTGCCTCAGCCAGGGCACCTGCCACCTGCAGCCACACAGAGATAAGCCCCCCAGGGGAAGGAGTCACTGTACCACATGGGGGTAGAACACAGGCTGGGGATGAATTTATTTATTTCAATTTATTTATTTTTTGAGACACAGTCTCACTTTGATGCCCTTGGTAGAGTGCTGTGGTGTCATAGCTTACAGCAACCTCAAACTCTTGGGCTCAAGTGATCCTCTTGCCTCCCTTTTTCATTTTCATTTATATTTACTTATTTATTTATTTATTTATTTATTTATTTATTTATTTTTTGAGACAGTCTCACTACGTTGCCCTTGGTAGTGCTGTGGCGTCACAGCTCACAGCTGCTTGCAACTCTTGGGTTTAAGTGATTCTCTTGCCTCCCAAGATTCCCAGCCTCCCAAGTAGCTGGGCCTACAGGTGCCCGCCACACTGCCCGGCTAGTTTTAGATTGTCTGGGCTGGGTTTGAACCTGCCAGCCTGGGTATATGTGGCTGGTGCCAGAACCACCATGCTATGGGTGCCAAGCCCATTTCTCATTTTTGGTAGAGATGGGGGGGGGGTTTCACTCTTGCTCAGGCTGGTCTTGAACTCATGAGCTCTAGCAATCCACCTGCCTCAGCCTTTCAGAGGCTAGGATTACAGACGTGAGCCACTGTGCCCAGCCTACTTAATTTTTTTTCTTAGAGACAGGGTCTCTGTTGCCCAGGCTGAGTGCAATCATAGCTCACTGTAGCCTTGAACTCCTGGGCTCAAGAGACCCTTCTGTCTCAGCCTCCCAAGTAGCTGTGACTACAGGTGCATGCTACCCTGCCTAGCTCAGTTTTAAATTGTTTTGTTGTTGTTGCTATTTTTGAAATGGGCCTTCATACTACATTGTACAGGCTGGTCTTGAACTTTTGGCCTTAAGTGATCCTCCCACTTCAGCCTCCTAAGTACTGGGATCATAGGCATAAGTCACTGGTCCTTGGACTTTGTGTGTGTGTGTGAAAAACATGATCTCATTATATTGCTCAGGTTGGATTTGGACTCCTGGGCTCAAGTGATCCTTCTACCTCAGACTCCTGAGTATCTGGGACTACAGGTATCCACCACTGTGCCTGGTCCTTGGGAATGAATTTCTTACTGGGAATGGGGAACTTTTCAGACTTTCCACACTCAATGTGGCCCATCACATCTAGGGCAGGAGAGCTTGCTCCCCTCATTCACAATGTACCTGTTAGGAATCTTTAAGAATTCCAGTCTACTGGAACCAGAAGAGATGTCACAAATGGGGAAATGGGCACAGAGAGGGGAGGTGACTTGTCCAATGTCATACAGCAAGATGTTGGCCAGTTTCCTGATTCCTAGTCTAGTGTTTTTTCTTCCATAGCATATAGTCTGTGGGTCACTGTACCCACCCATTAATCCACCCAAGTTTTACCAAGCATCTAGTGTGTCCTGAAAAGGAAAAAAAACGAATAAGTGATAGTCCCTGGCTTCAAGGAACTCACAGTCTGGGGAGGGGAGGGGAAAAGAGGGGAAACCACACACACAAATTGAAAACCTGTGCAGGGTGACAAATGCAACGATGGGGCATGCAGGAGATGCCACTGGAGGAATGAGGAGGGCTTCTAGCTTGCACAGTGGGGAGATCAGGGATAGCCTCCCAAGTATGGGAGGCATCAGGCTGGGCCTCTAAAGAAAGGCTGTAATCAGAAAGATCAAAAGAAGGCTGGACAGGAAAAGGATTTTCCAGACCACGGAAAGCATAAGCAAATCCACAGAGGTGAGCCACAGCTTGGCGGCTACAGGGACCTGGTGTTAACAGAATGTAAGAGGAAGGCAGAGGTGATGGGAAATGTAGGCAGGGACTCAAGGAGGTAAGTGTGGTGGGTAGCTGAGCAAGAAGTATGTGGTCCCTCTTGGAACCCAAGAGGGCATTCAGCAGTTGAACAACCTGGTTAGACACACATTTTTATTTAATTAATTAATTTTTACTTTTTTGTGACAGAGTCTCACTTTGATACCCTTGATAGAGTGCTGTGGTGTCATAGCTCCCAGCAACCTCAAACGCTTGGGCTCAAGTAATTCTCTTGTCTCATCCTCCCGAGTAGTTGGGACTCCAGACACCAGCCATAACACCCGGCTATTTTTAGAGACAGAGTCACTCTTGCTCAGGCTGGTCTTGAACTCTTGAGCTCAAGCAATCCACCCACCTCAGCCTCACACAGTGCTAGATTACAAGGGTGAGCCACTGCTCCAGGCCTCAGATACATTTTTAAAAGACACATCTGGTGGTGGTGTGGGGAACAGACTGGCAAGGCAGGAAGGCAGGAAGCAGGCAGAAAAGCCAGTGAAGAGGTGACTTCGGCCATCTGGACATAAGCAGATGACCCTGAACCGACACTGGGGCCAGCAGAGTCAGGGCTGCAGGATGGTGTCAGAGGCATTTGGGAGTGAAAGCACCAGGCACTGGCTGGGTGTGGGGAAAAATGGAAAGGGTCTGGACAAGACCTATATCTGGGGGGCAGCGCCTGTGGCTCAAAGAGTAGGGTGCTGGCCCCATATACTGGGGGTGGTGGGTTCAAGCCCGACCCTGGCCAAAATAAAAAAGACCTATATCTGGGCTTAGGTACCTGAGGGGACGGCAGGGCCTTCCTGGGTCAGGGAAACCGGGGAAGAAGATGAAATGGATTCCTGGGGCAGGAAAGGTGTTGTTATTATTTCTGGTACTATTTCATTAGCACATACAGCTGTAACTTGACAACTTAAAATATTTTTCCTAAAAAGGTGAGTTTGGCTTGTATGTTTTTAACGTGGTAAAAAAAGCACAAAGATGGTTTTTTTTTTTTTTTGGAGATAGAGCCTCAAGCTATCCCCCTGGGTAGAGTGCCATGGCATCACAGCTCATAGCAACCTCCAACTCCTGGACTCAAGTGAGTCTTCTGTTTCAGCCTCCCAAGTGGCTGGGACTACAGGCGCCCGCCACAACGCCCGACCATTTTTTGGTTGCAGCCATCACTGTTGTTTGGCGGGCCCGGGCTGGGGATTCGAACCTTCCACCTTAGGTGTATGTGGCTGGCGCCTTAGCCGCTTGAGTCACAGGCGCTGAGCCACAAAGATGGTTTTATTTGCCTTTCTGCATCCCAGAAGGAAAGTGTAGGAGACCAGAGAGTAGAAGAATGTTCTTTACTAATTAAGCTTTTTTCCTTCCTCCAAAACTAACACTTGCACTTACAGTATTACCGGCCTAACACATTTATGTTTCAATGTATAAGAAGACAAAGAAGCAATTGGTTCAAATGTTCTTTTGTTGCAAAGAAACAAATCTGAAGGCTGGGACTGGTGGCTCATGCTTGTAATCCTAGCACTCTGGGAGACTGAGGTGGGTGGATTGCTTGAGCTCAGGAGTTCAAGACCAGCCTGAGCAAGAATGACCCTGTCTCTAAAAATAGTCAGGTATTGTGGCAGGCGCCTGTAGTCCCAGCTACTCAGGAGGCTGAGTGATCCTTATCACTTGAGCGCAAGAGTTTGAAGTTGCTATGAGATACGACTCGAAGGCATTCTACTGAGGATGACAGAGTGACACTCTGTCACAAAAAAGAGAGAGAGATAGGCCAGGTGCTGCTGGGAGAAAGCAAGCAGGAGTGCCCGGGCATCTCTGGAATCCTGGGGTATAAAGCTCACCTTGTGTATTAGCACTGTGCCACAGAGCCCCCGCCGACCTGCCTTCTTCACCACCGTGAAGGCGCTGTCATCCCCAATGACCACCATTTCCACGGGGATGCCCTCAGCCCGGGCCTGCTCCCGGGCCAGGCCGAAGTTCAGCCGATCCCCAGTGTAGTTCTTCACGATGAGGAGGGTCCCCACTGCAAGAGCAGCAAGCCCCATCATTGCTTGCCCTCACTCCACCCCACAGTGTCCCTCCCCTGCGTGCCAGGCCTACCTGTGCCTGCCTGGGCCACTGCCCTGATGGCTGCCAGGATGCTGCCCACTGCTGGGGAAGTGAACACAGCTCCTGCGATGACACCAGTCAGCATCCCCTTCCCTACGAAACCTGGAGGTGGGTGGGGTGGGGTGAGGATACTGGAATGGTACTGTGCCTGCGGTCAATGGGGCTTCCCACACTCCTGAGGGTCATGGATTGGTGAGCCCCGCTGTATGCTTGGTGCTACAGATGCCCCCCAGACTTCTCAGGAGTCACCTTAGAGAGGCCTCCTTTGACCTCTCAGTTTGAAGTAGCCACCCCCAGGGACTCCCTGTTCCTTTGCCCTGTTTTATTGTCTTCACTATGTCACTCAGTGCTCTCTGAAATGATATCATTTGTTTATGTGTTTACCTGGCTGGCTATGGTCTGTCTCCCTAAAGTCAAGTATTTGCTCCATAGGAGCAGGGACTTTGTCTAGTTTACTGTTGTTCTCTTAGAGTCCGATATAGTGCCAGACACATGATGGGCGCAGTAGTGTTTGCTGAGTGAATGAATGGATTTGCCAAAGGGAGACAGGAGAGGTACAAATGATACCAAGCCTGGCTACTGCCCTGCAGGAGCTCTCAAGTTCACAACTTTGGCTCCAGACAAGAAACAACCCAGGACTTTCCATGTGTGGAAATGGCAGGCTAGGAATTCAGAATAGGAATTCAGGATATTGCTCTGGGTTAGAAAAGTTAGGAAGCCGTCATAGATTAGGGGTGTGTGTGTGTGTGTGTGTGTGTGTAGGGGGGCAGGGGGTCTGCTGGGCCTGGAAAGCTAAGAGGATTCATTCTCAGAGCTGGAAGGTTCTAGAGATCTAGATCTGGCCCAACCTCATACTTTCAAAGTGTAGAAATGTACTTTTAGGCTAAGTATCCATAGCTCAGTGGTTACGGTGCTGACCACATGCACCAGGGCTGGTGGGTTTGAACCTGCCCTGGGCCTGCTAAACAAAAAACAAAAACAAAAAAATAGCCTGGCGTTGTTGGAGGCGCCTATAGTCCCAAGCTACTAGGGAGGCAGAGGCAAGAAAATCACTTGAGCCCAAGAGTTTGAGGTGGCTATGAGCTATGACGCCACAGAACTCTATAGAGTGTGACAAAGTAAGACTTTGTCTCAATTAAAAAAAAAAAAAGAAAGAAATGTACTTTTATAGGTGTGATCCAGGGAGGCTATGACTGTGTCACAGCATAGCCTGGGGGAATGGAAACCAGGCCCCATTCTGGACTCTGTCCTGCACCTCATTCCAGAAGCCCCTGCCCACTCCACCTAGCACCCTACTCCTGTCCCAGGGCACTCACCAGCGTGGGCAGGCTCATGGCCAGAGCCCCCACCTGACAGTAATGCCACCCGGCCCTTGAGGTTGTCTAGGTCAGAACGAAGGGCCACTCGGTGGCCCTGCAAGATCTGCAGGTTGGGGTCGCAGGCTACCAGGCCAGCAAGAGCATCATCAGCACAGCCTGCCACTGAGTTCACCAGCTTCTTGGAGCTCTGTGGGAGAAGAGTGAGGAAGAGTTTCAGAGTATGGTCAGCAGGGACACCCCCATCATGCCACAGTGCAATAGTGAAGACTCCTGTCCACCAGGGAACTCTAGGGACACAGAATTTCCCTGAGTTGGGTGACATTTTATTAGGTGGATGAACTTTCTCTAAGTTCTTATCTTAATTTGTGATTTTTTAAACTCAGTGTCTAATTTATGAAGCATTTTGTATCATGGCTTAAATTTATCCTGAAAAACAAAAAAATACCCCCCCAAAAATGGGGGAGTTGGAATCCTCAGTATAAAATATTTTAATAAAATTAGGGTCTGATGTCTTCTTCTGTCAAAGGAAGAGAAGCCCCTGGCTGAGGCTCCTGTGCTGGGGAAAGGTCTTGAGTAGGCCCCAGCCATGGCTAGTGCCCTGGGCCTCTGACATAGGGTAAATAACCTCCAGCCTCTTAGTATGCCAGGCCCAGGGCTAGGCACTGTGGGTAAAGAGATGAAAGGACACTATCCCTGCCCTCCACAGAGATACAAAGAGAACATGTCCATGTGCTATGGGGTAGTGCTATCTGAGAGGGGCATGCATGCACCTTGGGAATATGGAGGCAGGGCCTGAAGGTGAAGGATAAGTAGGAGTTAGTTAGGTGAAAGGGGGCAGGAAATGTGGGTCCAGGGAAAAGGGAGGTTGTTCCAACAGAGGGGGAACATAAGTCAAGGGCTGCAAGTATGACTGATATGGTGGCACCAGGAAGCTAGTGTGGCTGGTAGGGGGGAGGTGGGCAGGGCCTCTGAGCTGTAGGAGGATGCGAGCCCTGGGCAGCCTCAGAATGCGGTGCCGGCAGAAGGGGGAGGGTGAGGACTAGAGTGGAGGTGGGCTTGAGCTCTGCTATTATGGGGGCTCATGTTCAAATCCCATTTCTGGCTTGGGGCCTGTGGCACAGTGGTTACTGCGCTAGCCACATACACTGAGGCTGGCGGATTCGAACCTGGCCTGGACCATCTAAAAAAACAACAATGACAACTGCAACAAAAAACTGTGGTGGGTGTGCCTGTGGTACCAGCTACTTGGGAGGCTGAGGCAAGAGACTCGCTTAAGGCCAAGAGCTAGAGGTTGCTGTGAGCTGTGACACCATATCACTCTACCGAGGGCAATACAGGGAGACTCTGTCACAAAAAAAAAAAAAAAAAAAAAATCCCATTTCTGCCTTTCATTAGCTTTGAGGACTCAGTGACCACACATCATTGTTCTGAGCTGCAATTCTGAGTCTATAAAATGGGAGTGTACGTCCATGCCTGTGATATAGTCAACAATCAGTCAAAGGGAACAGGATATGAAAAGCTGGAGCCAGGTACACAGAGCTGCAGGCTGCCTTCAGCCCCTGCCTTTATCTTGGAGAGACTGGGGCCCAAGTGGACACAGAGGGCCAGGCTCCCAGTGCCACCTGGTGGCCTGACTTAAGACTGCAGCTGAGCCAGGTCAGCGCAAGGTGTACTTCCGGCTGCAGCTCCTTCCTGAGCATGACCGCAATGGTTCCTTTGTGTAGAATTTGACCCTGATGTCTTCATTCAGACTTTTCCTGGGTCCCGCCAGGGCCAGGGCTGGGGTCAAGCCACCTACTTCGGGATGATTAGAGTAGCCCAGGTTAGTGGGAAGCAAGCAGGATAATAAGCTTGGCTCCATTTACCCAGCAATAACTAAGAACCAAGCCTGTTCTTAGTGTTTTTGAACATGTCTCATTTAATCTTCCCAACAGCCCTACAGAGGAAAAATCGGTACAGTGAGGAAACTGAGGCATTCAAGATCACACAGCTAGTGTTCAGGTCTACCCAGCTCCAAAGCTGGGTCCATGTTGGCCACATCATGCTGTTTTCTTAGAGGCTGACGGGAGGTGAAGGGTCCCTAGGAAAGGAATAGGCTGGTAGCTCTCAGAGCCCACCAGGAACTGGGACACACAACGAGGTTGTGAGTTGGTCTCACCTCCAAGCCCAGCCTCCAGCACCACCACCCTCCAAGAATGTGCCCTCTTCCCCATCCCGGTAACCTGTCCTGCCTGGGGTTTTCAACTGTCCCTGCACCAAAGCCATCCCTGGTTCCCAGTGGCCTGAGGGGATGGAAAAGAAAACGAAGTCAGGCAAGAGTCCTCTCTGATCAACACCTCACAGTCACTTGGCGGTAGGCCTTAGGGTGCCTCACACTGCAGATGAAGAAAAGGAGGCCCAGACAGGTCAAGACTCCTACAAAGTATCACATGGCTGGTTGGTGGCTGGCTGAAATTTGAACCCACATCTGCTCAAGGTTTGCTTTGGTTCAGATCAGTTTAGAGTGGCCCTGGGGCAAAGCAGTCTCCTACACTGCAGAACTCAGCACTGGGACCAGTCTTCATATATCCCAGGCTTAGGACAGTCACAAGGCTGTTCTTCACGGTGCCTTCTGTGACTTGTACAGTGTCTATCACAGAGCAGGTATCTGCTAATGTTCTAATCTAAATATGTGACCTGGACTCAGGGCTGAGAGGTTCCATAGGGACTTAGAAGATGCAGCCCCAAACTTGGCTGGGACCAGTGGCCTCCAGGAAATGGAGGAAGCAGGGATCAGGTCCTGAGAGAGACAGTGACCCTATCTCTTAACCTCTGAACCTCAGAGGGCAGCAGCAGTTTTCAGTAAGGGGGTAAGGAGCTCTAGCATGCCCAGGGCTAGGATCCTGCTTTGAGACCACAGTGTCCTCCCCCTTCCCTGGCCTCACATGACTTACCATGGTGGGGAGGCTCTGAAGCAAAATGAATTCACAACTTTGCACAGAGCTGTGGGAGGATGGACGATCCTGTGGCTGTTACCTGGATCTGCGCACAGTGGAGGCAGCAGCAGCACCTGCAGGAATTGGTAATACAAGCTGATGAAGGCACTTGTGGCTGACTGGCACAATCACGTTTCCAGTGGCCTAGTAATTAGGGAGCTGCCTCAGACTTCGGTCCAAGTCCAAACTCTAGTACGTGGGCTAGGGATGGAGAAGAGCATGGGGCTGAGCAAGGTTCACACCTGCACTTGACTGCCAGGAGACAGATCGATCCACGTTGGGCACAAGACTACCTTTATGCCCAGGAGCAGTGCCTACCTCATTACCAAGGAGCAAAGTGAACCAAAAAATAACTTCATCTTTCACACAGGCATCACATGTGGTGAAAACGTTTACAAAGCTCTTCATACACTTGTTCTTGTTAGCCTTGGCACCACACCAAGAGGAAGCCAGCTGAGTTTGTGATCCTATTTTACTTCTAGAAAGATTCAGAAAGCTCTAATGACTTGTGCAGGATCATACAGTTCAAAGCCAGGACCAGACTGATGTCTAGTCTTTTTATAAAGTTATGTTTTTTCTACTGATAATTCAGTGCCTCCAAAGTCAGGCTGAGCCTCTGCTGTGGGAAAACCAATATGTAAACCACAATGACATTCTCATTCCCCTAAGTTCAGCCTGGTTCAGAGGTATCTTGGGCTCTGTAGGGGCCATACAGGGACTTGGGCTCTGTACATGGGCAAGTGCACAAGGGGAAGAACCCAGACATTGATTCTGCACCTAAGATCTTGGGTAAACCAATTCCCCTCTGAGCCTCAGTTTCCTCATCTGTAAAATTGCTTTCCTCTGGTATTCTAAGGGCACAACAAGCCACGTGGTCCTCCTTCTGCTCCTTGGAGAACGTTTGATGTGTGTGTGTGGGGGTGGGGCCCTAGCGGTTGCAGGGCTGACAGTCCTCCTGGGTTATCAGGCTCTCACAGGCAAACTTCTGGTTCAATATTTTAGATCATTATCTGTACAGCTATGGGGGTACTAACGTTGGGCACGTGGCCTGGTGGGTCCTTTCAAGTCTGAAAGATCAGCTTAAAGAGGAGAGGTGTGCGTCCTGTTGTCCCCCCCCTTACCTGGGGCGGGTGGTCGTTCTAAGGTCAGGCCAGCGCAGTGGCTTTGGAGCAACTAGGAGAGATAAGCGGAGGGAGGCATGGTTCTAGCCTGGGATGTGCACATATCATTGTTACCATCCCGTTTCTAGGCCTCTGCAGTCCTTCCTGTTCTAAAAGGAGGAACGGCCTGAGAGCTCCTGGAGCAGTGGAAGATGGAGAGGACTGGGTCTGGGTAAGGGTGAGGGGCTCGGAGTGGGATTGAGGGCCTTGGCGAAACTCCCTTAGCGGATCCCACCGGTGTCAGCCACCTCTGTTGCAGTAGCAGTTTCACTAAGACCGCTAACAGCGAACACGCATCCGGGTCCTCCGGGCTCCGGCAATAGGAGACAAGGCGGAGCCTTCGGAGGCGGGGCCTCCCGTGGTTGGTTGGCTCGGGCTCCGGGAGTCCTCCAAGAAGCCAGGTGAGGCTGTCCCGTGATGCCCCGCGCCCCGGCCGCTCTGGCCTGCAACGTGTCTTTGGGGCGGAGACAGGGGCAGTGGACTTCGCTGAGCGCGGGTGGGGGCCGCTTGTCTCTTTGCTAGTGTCCGTCTCGTTGTCGTCGCCTTCGATATCCGACGGGCCGCCTCAGGCCTCGACATGTCGTACAACTACGTAGTAACGGCACAGAAGCCCACCGCCGTAAACGGCTGCGTGACCGGTGAGTCTGCCGGGGTAGGAGACCCCAGCGAGGAAGGCAGCTGGGGTCAGCCGAGGCCTAGGGAGGCCCGCGGCCCCATGGGCGGCTTGGTAGAACTGGGCCCGGGGAAAGGAAGGCGCTGGCGGCCGAGGAACCTCCCCTAGCCCCGCGACCTCAAAGGAGCTGTTTAAGCACGTACCTTTTGGGGATTAGAAAGGGGACCCTGCTCTTGAGGGTCCCCTTTCTTTTGCGGAGGTCACTTGGCCTCGAGGGGAGGTCTGGGTCCAGTGGGAGAGCAGGTGGAGTGTGAGTTGATTCTGCAGTGTTGGCTTGGGCGCAGAGATTGGCCTCGTGTGGCTGAGGGAAGGGGCGGTGATGATGGCGACTTATGGGTCAGAATTTTCAGATGTGGGAATCCAGGGGGCCCAGGTATGTGAAGAATGCCCGCATTAACCCAGAAAGGGAGAGGAGCTCTCTCTGTGCTCATCCCTTTGCCTGGGGCTGTTGTTTACATGAGGGCGCTGCTGGAAGAGTGGGTTTGGTTTGCCTGGACCAGGGCTGGGTTTGCCTTGTTCACTGTGTGCAAGGATTATTAATGACACCACTGTCCAGTTGCTAACCTATGTGCTCATCCCTTTGCCTGGGGCTGTTGTTTACATGCGGGCACTGCTGGAAAAGAGGGTTTGGTTTGCCTGGCCTAGGGCTGCCTTGTTCACTATGTGCAAGGATTATTAAAGACACCAATGTCCAGATGTAAACCTTAAACTTGTGTATTTATGTGAATTCTAATCATGATTCCAAAACAAAACTCTGATGTTCAGAGTTGGGGGCAGCTAAAAGTGTGGATGAGGGTATTGGTAGACTGCTAGCAGGACAGGAGGTGTGGACAAAACAATGTTTTAACATAAAGCTCTGGAAATTATCTTCATTTGACCTGGTCTGTTTGATAAAATTTTTTTTGTGAGACTTTAGATCAGCAGTTCTCAACCTGTGGGTCGTGACCCCTTTGTAACAATGAAAATACATGGTGGCATTAGGAAGGTTGAGAACCACTGCTTTAGATGAAGACTAGAAGAGATGAACACTTTCTCCAGCATTCTCAATCAGAGTCTGCCACTGTAATAGGAAAAGTAAAACTCAAAGGGTCAGAGCCATGTGAAGGTTTTACACAGTCATTGTTGAAGGACATGCTTTTGTCTTAGGATTTGGCAAGAAGGGGAATAAATTGAGGTAGCTGGAGAAATGTGAAGTAAATGAGAATTTTAGAAATATTTAGATGTAAGCGATAGGATTATTTAGAAGGGATTGGACTGGATGTTTACCAGCTTTCTCTGGCTTCAAAATCAGAGCATCTGTTCTTTCAGGACACTTTACTTCAGCTGAAGATTTGAACCTGTTGATTGCCAAAAACACAAGATTAGAGATCTATGTGGTCACTGCCGAGGGGCTTCGGCCAGTCAAAGAGGTGGGCATGTATGGGAAGATTGCTGTCATGGAGCTTTTCAGGCCCAAGGTAAGTGTTCTGAGTTGGGACAGGCAATGGAGGAAGAACTGTTGGTTGTAGGTTGTTTATGATTGCTTGAGATGGGTGAAATATGATTTGGAGAGAAACTCTCTGCTGGTCTTGAATGGCAGAGTTCAGTGTGTACTCGTTTCTTTTCTTTTTTATTTAAGACCGAGTCTCACTGTATCTCTCTGGGTAGAGTGCCATGTCATCATAGCTCACAGCAACCTCAAACTGCTAGGTTTGAACAATCATGTTGCCTTAAACCTCCTGAGTAACTGGGACTACAAGCATCCACCACAGTGCTCAGCTGTTTTTTAGAGATGGAGTCTCACTCTTGCTCTGGCTAGTCTTGAGTTCCTGAGCTCAAGCAATCCACCACCTTAGCCTCCCAGAGTGCTAGGATTACCAAGCATGAGCCTCTGCTCCTGGCCTGTGTACTCCTGTTGACCAACCTTCCTAGAAGTAGGAGAAATTCATTAGAGAAACATTTATGAAGTTGACTTCTTTAGGAAGAATCAAAACAGTTTGAAATGTGGCTTACCCCCTCCCACCACCCACCATATGGTGATTCAGCAGGTTGGGTACAGAGTGGGGCATTCTTGGCTTCATTCCTTATTAATTGCAACTTTGAATGTCACTTAAGTTGTCATTTTGAAGTACCTTTCATAGTCTTGATTTCACCCTCTACAAAGTGGGGAAAACAATATACAGTGTTTGGGTTATTGTGAAGATTGAATGATTAGGTAACACAGGGCTTATCCCATAATAAGTATTCAATGTTATTTTAACAATTATCATCACAGTTATTTTTGTCATTATTTTAATCCAGATGTTTTCATCAAAATAGCTGCCATTACATTGTTTCATTATGTCTTAACTGAATCTGTTATGAAAGCAGTAGGTTCAGAGTTTTCATTATAACTCTTTGAACCAGTGGTTCTCAATCTGTGAGTCGTGACCCACAGGAACTGTATTAAAGGGCCGTGGCATTAGGAAGGTTGAGAACCACTGCTTTGAAGAAAACAGTCATTTTCTTGTGGTCTATGTTAAGTAAGACTTTGAGGATCCATTTTTAGCTTCCACTGTTAAACTTAACGTTTTTTTCTCCTTTCACCAAATACTTGGAGAGGAGAGGAGGGGGGTGTGACTTCCATCTTTCAGAATTTTTTTTTTTTTTTTTTTGAGACAGAGCCTCAAGCTGTCCCCTTGGGTAGAGTGCAATGGCATCACAGCTCACAGCAACCTCTAACTCCTGGGCTCAAGCAAGTCTCCTGCCTCTGCCTCCCAAGTAGCTGGGACCACAGGGACCAGGTGCCAACAACACCTGGCTGTTTTTTTTTGTTTGCAGCCATCATGGTTGTTTGGCGGGTCTGGGCTGGATTCGAACCCACCACCTTAGGTGTATGTGGCTGGCACCTTAGCCACTTGAGCCACAGGCGCCGAGCCCATCTTTCAGAATTTGAATGGAATGATTAAGATTAGCTTGAGATTGAAATAGATGAAGACATTGTATACAGAATAGAGAGATGGAAGATCACGAAAGCGAGGACTGGATGTTTACTGGCTGCAGTTCTGGCTTTTTGTATGTGCCCTTAGGGTACGTGTACCTAGTGTGGATTACAAACTCACCATGTATTTTCTCTTTATTTATTTTTTCTCTTTGTTCTCTTTATTTATTTATTTTTTTTGAGATGGAGCCTCAAGCTGTCCCCCTGGGTAGAGTGCCATGGCATCACAGCTCATAGCAACCTCCAACTCCTAGGCTCAAGCAAGTCTCCTGCCTCCACCTCCCAAGTAGCTGGGACCATAGGCCCCTGCCACAACGCCCGGCCATTTTTTGGTTGCAGCCATCATTGTTGTTTGGCGGGCCCGGGCTGGGGATTCGAACCCGCCACCTTAGGTGTACCTGGCTGGCGCCTTAGCCGATTGAGCCACAGGCGTCGAGCCGTATTTTCTCTTTAGAGAGAGAAGAATTTGGAATGTTCTTAAAGAGTTTGGCATGCTTAAAGACTGGACAGGTTGTTCCTGTTTTGAAAAGTACCTCTTTTAATAGCATAATGTTGGTTTCTAGGGGGAGAGCAAGGACCTGCTGTTTATCCTGACAGCCAAGTACAATGCCTGCATCCTGGAGTACAAGCAGAGTGGAGAGAGCATTGATATCATTACGCGAGCTCATGGCAACGTCCAGGTGAGGTGGCTGCTTCACACTGGTGAGTGTTTTCCAGGTAGGGCTGTCATGATTCATTGATGAAAATTGAAGTGCTAGAAGCAGCCTTCTTAGTCTTGAGCAGTGGTTCTCACCTGTGGGTCATGACCCACAGGAACTGTATTAAAGGGTTGCGGCATTAGGAAGGTTGAGAACCACTTGTCTAGAGACTAAGGAGTGAACTTCTTTAGTTCACTCAGGGTCCCAGGGGCAGGGTAACAATTCATTGAGGTCCAGTGTTTCACAGAAAAATTATGCACTGACATTTGGCTCCATGGCATGTCAGGTAAATCGGGTAGTTTTACTGTCTCCGAAAGTTATCCTAAGAGACTGGCATCCAGTGTCCTCTGTTGTTAGGAGGGTGTTTAAGCTCCTCACTAATCCCAGTTTTTGTTTTTCAGGACCGTATTGGCCGCCCCTCAGAGACTGGCATTATTGGCATCATTGACCCTGAGTGTCGGATGATTGGCCTGCGACTGTACGATGGCCTTTTCAAGGTTATTCCACTAGATCGGGACAATAAAGAGCTCAAGGCCTTTAACATCCGCCTGGAGGAGTTGCATGTTATTGACGTCAAATTCTTGTATGGTTGCCAAGCACCTACCATTTGCTTTGTCTACCAGGTACTGGATGGAGAGGAGAGAGGGAGAAACTGTGTGGTCTGGCTTGGTTGGGGTTGGTTTTTGTTAATTGGAATGCCTGGATTTGATGGTAGGGTAGAGAGAAGTGTTTATGTATTTGTCCTGAAATAAATGTTTTGAATAATACAATTAACATCGGTCATATTTTGGTTGCTTTTTGAGTGCATTAGTACTTCTTGCAGAGGCAGCAAGCTCACTGGGACTTGTAGCAGGTTTTAATCTGGAGATTACTCTGTGGTTGTGGGGCTTGGAGATTTTATAGGGTGACCCAGTTTATACTTTGAGTCTTCTACTGACGTGCTACGGGATTATGAAAACTTAGCTGTAGAGAAATGATCTAGAACTTGCCTTTATAGGTAAAGAGAAGATGTTTCAGTGATGCCTTGTTTGTGTTTTCTAAGTAGAGGTTTTTTTTTTTGTCCAGCACTTACTTTCTGGTGTCTTGCTGGCTCTTGACTTCTATTTTAGTCTGTGCCTAAAACTTTAGCAGAGCTGATCCCGGGCAGCTGTTCTCTGGTCCAGATCTGTTACGTCAGGGTGGGGTGGCACAGCAGTAGACTAATATGCCCGTGTTGGGGTAACATGCTGTATGAGGTAATTTCACTTGTGCATAGTTGAATAAATGATAGAAGGAAATGATAGTTCCATGGCTAGTGTGGCGGTGCATGAACACTGCTAGCTCTGTTAAGTATTGGAAACACTAATGTATTTTTGTGTACTCTTAGTGTTTCGATAAGTGCTGTAGTTCTGAGGTTGGTTGGAAGAAGGTTTAATTGAACATAATTGAAACTGGTTTAGGAGATTTTGTTTGATCTTATTAGCTATCAGAGCTAAAATAAAAACTTAGAATTTCTCTCCCTTTAGTTTTGTAAATATCAGGTAATTGAAACTTTGACATTATTGATTATTGTAGGCTGTGTGATTGTTTCCAGCTTTAGGGAACTGGTTGTGATCAGATCTTCATTTCTTTGTATGTATCTCAGTGCCCCAAGTCTACTTTGCTTGAACTTTTTTTTTTTCAGTTTTTGGCCAGGGGCTGGGTTTGAATGTGCCACCTCCAGCATATGGGGGGGCCAGCACCCTACTCCTTTGAGCCACAAGCACCACCCCTGAACTTTTTGTAAAATTGGGTTTTACTGCTGCTCATTGATAGATTGATGGGAAAAATTCTTTTCATCAACTGAAGATTGTCTCCTATTTTATGCCAAAAATTCAAGCCCATTCTTTAGGAGCTTGTAATACTGATAAAGATGTGATCCCTACCCCGAAAGGTATTGCTGAATTCTTTTCATAACTTCTTAGAGGACTCTGTTCTCACCTTTTTTGAAGCTGTCTTCCATTGGTTGAGCTTGGTGTTCTCCCTAGCCCTATTCTTTTAGCCTCTTAAAGGTGACTTTGGCAGCCCCAGGACTGGCATGAGTCATGAGTTAGAAAAAAGGGAAGATGGGGTGGCACCTGTGCCTCAAAGGAGTAGGGCGCTGGCCCCATATGCTGGAGGTGGTGGGTTCAAACCCAGCCCCCGCCAAAAAAACCTGCAAAAAATAAAAAACTGACTTAAAAAAAAAAACAAAAGGAAGATGGTGTTGACAATGGCAGGACCGATGATTTTGACTCCTTTACAGGAACAATTAAGTTTTGTTCTCCCTGTCATCACCCTGTCAGAATGCTTTTAAGAATTGTATCAGACATTTTTTTTCTTAATCTAGTAGATTTAGCTTCTCAACATGTATGTCTTATTTGCCATTTTGTTAAATTCTTTTTTTTTTTTGAGACAGAGTCTCAAGCTATCACCCTGAGTGGAATGCTGTGGCTTCACAGCTCACAGCAACCTTAAACCTCCTGGGCTTAAGCGATTCTTTCACCTTAGCCTCCCAAGTACCTGGAATTATAGGTGTCTGCTACAACGCCTGGCTATTTTTTGGTTGTAGTTGTCGTTGTTTGGCAGGCCTGGGCTGAATTTGAACCTGCCAGCTCCTGTATATGGCTGGCACCCTAGCTGCTTGAGCTACAGGTGCCAAGCCATGTAAAATTCTTGAGACCAAGAAACAAACGCATGCATGTATGTGTGCAAAGTGTGCACACATACAGAGTATCTCTTATAGTGCTTAGTACGATGTGACAAGTTCATTAAAGCATTTCTAATGCTTTAAACCTGTCTTAGTTAATTGAGTTGTTAGAAGCAGTAGATCTCATCTTCACAGGTGGTACCCCATTCCACCTAGAAATTAATCTCAGGCATAGCTGGTGACTGTCAGTATACTGAGGGGTAAGGATAGGAAGGCTGGCATAGGCTTGTTAGATGCTGGGTGGTTGTGGTAGCTTGTCCCTTTTAGGGCCTCTCTCCAGCCCGTGGGTCATCTTTCCTGAGGGCTAACATTCCACCTTTCCCCCCAGGACCCTCAGGGGCGGCATGTAAAAACCTATGAGGTATCTCTCCGAGAGAAGGAGTTCAATAAGGGCCCTTGGAAACAGGAAAATGTAGAAGCTGAAGCTTCCATGGTGATTGCAGGTTAGTTGTGGGTTTTAGGAAATTTGCCTCCACCCCAGTTCTGGCCTAGTTCCCTATTCTTGTTCCCCTCTTTACCTTCTGTACTCTTTATTTTAGTGATCATTGTTACTAAACATTTATGGAGCATATGTGTTTTTACAACTTTCTTCTGTCTCCTTTCTCTAAAATGTGCTTTTTTTCTTTTTAAGTTTTATCTTTGGAATTTTCTGTTTTTATTCTTCTTCCAAAAATATAACTTTCTTTTATTGGGAGTAGAGATATTAATTATAAAACTTTGAGATTGATTGCACAGTAGCATATGGAAATGAGTTCTTATTTTATCACCAGGTGTAATGTTTAAATACTGAAAGGAAGTGGCCCATGAAGCTGAAGTGGAAGGATCATTTGAGCCCAGGAGTTCAAGTCTAGTCTGGGCAACATAATGAGAAAAAGAAAGCTAACAGGGACCAATAGAATTTATCTGGCTTTTTTATTTCATAGATGAGGGCCAGAGGGACTTGTCCATGTTTGTACGTAATTGACAAAGCCTGGACTAGAGTCCAGTCTTCTTCATTCCTTATTCTGTACTCTGCCCCCAATATCATATTGTCTGTCTCACCCAGCAGAGAAGATTTAAAACTCTTTTTTTTTTTTTTTTTTTGAGATGGAGCCTCAAGCTATCCCCCTGGGTAGAGTGCCATGGCATCACAGCTCATAGCAACCTCCAACTCCTGGGCTCAAGCGAGTCTCCTGCCTTCGCCTCCCAAGTAGCTGGGACCAC
>CAUYQV010052702.1:0-18157 GCA_963574575.1 Galagoides demidoff
CGGACCCGCCAAACAACGATGATGGCTGCAACCAAAAAATGGCCGGGCGTTGTGGCAGGCGCCTGTGATCCCAGCTACTTGGGAGGCAGAGGCAGGAGACTCGCTTGAGCCCAGGAGTTGGAGGTTGCTATGAGCTGTGATACCATGGCACTCTGCCCAGGGGGATAGCTTGAGGCTCCGTCTCAAAAAAAAAAAAAAAAAAAAAAAAAGGAAGACTAAGGCTGGGTGTGGTGGCTCACCCCTGTAATCCTAGCACTCTGGGAGGTCGAGGTGGGAGGATTACTTGAGCTCAGGAGTTCAAGACTAGCTTGAGCAAGAGTGAGACCCTGTCTCTACTAAGAATATAGGTTCAGCGCCTGCGCTCAAGTGGCTAAGGTGCCAGCCACATACACCTGAGCTGGAAGGTTCGAATCCAGCCTGGGCCCGCCAAACAACAATGATGGCTGCAACCAAAAAAAAAAAAAATAGCCGGGCATCGTGGCGGGCACCTGTAATCCCAACTACTTGGGAGGTGGAGGCAGGAGAATAGCTTGAGTCCAAGAGTTGGAGGTTGCTGTGAGCTGTGATGCCATAGCACTCTACCCAGGGTGACAGAGTGAGACTCTGTTGCAAAAAATAAATAAATAAATAAAATAAAAATGTAAAGACTAGCCAGGGATGGAGGCACATGCCTATAGTACCACCTACTTGGGAGGCTGAGGAAAGAGGATTGCTTAAACCCAAGAGTTTGAGGTTGCTGTGAGCTATGATGCCACAGCACTCTACTCAGGGTGACAGAGTGAGACTCTGTCTCAAAAAAAAGGAAAGAAAGAAAAAAAGACAAGGAATACTAAAAACAAAAAAGTAAGACAAATCCCTCAAATACTGAGATTTCTCCCTTCAAATGCTGAAAGAGTTGCTGAACTATCTTCAGCTAGCCCATAATGGTCAGCTGGCCCTGCACTGGCCAGGAGGGCTCACCTGTACCAGGTGTGCCTCTGCATGCTGGGTGCACATCCATCTTTACCTGGTCTGCAAATAGCCTTGGACAATGTCTAGCTTTTGCCCATTGAGGGCACTCACCTTCCTGACCCCCTCAGAGAGCACGTGGGTGCTGGGTGTGCGGAAGTGGATGTTGAGCACGATGACACAGATCACCACGACCATGGTGACCAGCACCATGCCAAAGAGCAGGAACCTGTGGGCACATACTAAGGCTAGAGCCTCCAGGGCCGGGCCAGGAGAGCAGGCAGGGCTGGGTGTGGATGCCACTCACTTGCCAATAAGAGGGATGGCTATGGACGTAGCGGGCAGCCGCTTGGAAATGAGCAGCAGGAAGACAGACTGGGCCAGAAGCACCGAGATGGCCATTGATGTCTTCTCACCACCTGGGGAAGCCAGACTTAGCTGTGACAACAGGGTTCCAGGCCCTTGGCACCACTGTTCACAGTGTTATGAAAATCGTCAGGGAGCTAGGGTGCCTGGGTGCAAATATTGGCTCTGTCATTTACTAGCTGGGTGACCTTGGGCAAATAGCCGAACCTCTCTGTGCTTCAGTTTTCTCAGTTAAATGTAGTGAGAGAGTGTGTGCTAAACCCACGGCACTCTGCCTAGCACTACGTAAGTGCTCAATGCACACCAGCTGTCACTATTAGCCCACCTCTGGGGCACAGATGTACATATGTCACTCCCTGCTCAGAGAGCTCCAGAGTGTACTTATAGCACCAGCAAAACATCCCACTCCTGGCCCTTCCTCTGAACCCTAAGCCCAGGGCTGTCCTGCTCTTACACTGGAGCTCCTGTATACAACGGAGATGGGGTGAGGGTGCTCCCCCACTGTGGCTCCTCCTAACTCCCCTTCTTGGTACAGCCCCACCCAGTCTAACACACGTCAGTTTAAGCTCTACCTCTTCTAGGAACCCCCACCTCCATTGTAGCTGGAAGGACCCCACCCACTAGTTCTGTGGTTTCAACCCTGTCTGCTAGGGCCAGGGGCGGGGTTGTCTTTGTCCCTGGATAAATATTCTGAAATTATAAATCAGTTGCCTCATGGAGCCAAGTGAGCACAGACTAGCTTTCTGCCCCCACACCCCACCTTCCTTGTTATCCACTGACTGGCTCAACAACGGATGGCCTCCTGTGTGACGTGCCCACAGTCACACAGTGGTAACCATGAGCGATAACCATGAGGTCCAGACTCTCCCTGGGCAGAGGGACAGATTGGTGGTTCTTCTAGGACCCTTGGAAGTCCTGTCATGAGAGGCAGAACTACACCCAGGAGGGACCTGCCCTGTGCATTTGAAGATGTTAGACAGGGTCATAGCACTCTCCCTCTTAAGCCTAGACCCTGGGCAGGGAGCTCCAGGAGTAATACCCTCAGGTAGCCCGCAGGAGGACATGAGGGGCAGGGCTGGGCACACAGTTTGGAGGAGGCTGCTGACGGGGTGCTGGGTGTTGAGGCTCACTGTCAGCTGGCAGGTAGAAGACCAGGTTGATCATGAAGGAGATGAGCACACAGGGCACCAGGATGTTGATGATGTAGAAGAGTGGCTTGCGGCGAATAATGAGGTAGAAGGTAACATCCTGGCGGCTGGGGCTGTCCAGAGGGGCGGTGGGGTCCACATTGACCCTGGCTGGCCGGTGTACTATCTCCCACTCCCCGTTTTCTGAGGGCAGCACACAGATATCTGGGGGTCAGGCCAGGCCAGGCCAGGGGTGCTAAGTGGGCCTCGGGACAGGACGAGGGGCTGGGCAAAACCAGCAGACCAGAGGTGCCGCCAGCCTTGATTGGGGGGGGCCCTAAAAGAGAGAGGGGCCCTGAGGAGGGTTCAGGTCCTGTTGGTGGGTATCTGCCTCTGGGGGTTGGGATGGAAATTTCAATTCATATGGGGGAAATTTTCCTCTGTGATTTTTTTCTCCTTGGGAAAAATAGAAGTTGAGGCCATATAGTGTTTAAAAAGGGAGTATGTTTTGGCTCCCAAGACATCACGAAGGTGGAGCGTGGTGGCTTACACTTCTAAAGCCAACACTTCTGGAAGCCAAGGTAGGAGGATTGCTTGAGCCCAAGAGTTCCAAACCAACCTGAGAAACATAGTGAGGCTCCATCTCTACAGAAAATAGAAAAATCAAACATGGTGGTGGGTACCTGTGGTCCCAGCTATTGGAGAGGCTGAGGCAGGCATATATCACTTGAGCTCAGGAGTTGGAGGCTGCACTGAGCTACCGCACTCCAGCCCAGGTGACAGAATGAAACCCTGTCTAAAAAAAATCATGAGCAAAAAGTAGGTATGTGCAAACTAAAGAGACAAGGCAAAAGAAAGTTTCTCGGTTACTGAGCTCATCTTCCTAAGTAAAAGGAAAGCCGAGTCCATGTTAATTGAGTGCTCCTCCCAACCTGTACCTGGGGATAAGGAGCCAGTGAGAGTGAAGCTATCCCCTCACAGGGGGTGCTGGCCGAGACCAGCAGGGTGTACATCCCCTCTGAGGGATGGGGTGAGCAGGGAGCCTCATGGAAGATGTGAGCCTGAACACAGATGGGGAGGTGAGCATGTTGGGAGGGGAGACATACACCCCATCAGGATGACAACCCCAACCACACACCTGGGATCTTCAGGCACAGAAAAGACTAACCACCCGCCTCTTCTGTAAGCCACATGTATCCCCAGGGACCCCTGCCAAGCCCAGAAGGGTCTTGTGACACCTGTGTCCCTCCCTGTCTTTGGGATGCCTTTGTGCATCAGTATCTGTGTGAGCTCCTCTGCCTGTGTCTTGCTGCAGGTGTGAGTGCCTGAGTGTTGGTGTCCTGGGTGTGTGTGTGCACCTGTGCATCCGTGAGGGGCAGGTGTTTGGGTGGCTGTTGGTGTGTGTCCCTGGGCCTGTGTCTGAGGGGTCTGCCCACCCACCAGCTTCTCTAAGCACCTGTAAAGCTCTCACGCTCAATGATGATCCACTCCACTAGGTAGGTGTGATTATGTATGACTTCCTGCTTCAGGCTCAGGGTGATCTCCTTGGCTGTGTACTTGAGGGAACTATAAATGGGAGACAGAAGGTAACTTTCAGCCACCAGCTGGGGCCACTGAGTGGGAAGGATGGCTGCTGTGGGGGAGGGGAGCCATAATGGGGACAGGGCAAGGGCTTTTGTCTGAAAGGGCTTTGTTCAGCTCCTTTTGCCCCTGGAGGGGGCAAGATGGCTGGAGAAGTGCTGGAGGGGGAAAGAAGGCTGGAGAAGTGGGTGTACCTGAACTTGAGGGAGCAGTTCTGCCAGTCGAAGGGGAAGTAGGTGACAGAGATAGGGCAGGAGGAGCGGAAGATAGCAGGCGGCAGCCAATACACAGAGCCTGAACTATCAACCAGCACGTTGCAGTAGTAAGAAATCCGGAAGGAGCCGTCATTGCTAGGAGGCAGGGACAAGGACCACAAGCTTAGAACTGGCAGGGCTGGCAGGAGAAAGGGCAGGCAGGAGGAGGAGCTGGAGGTTTCATGAAGGGGGTGGAATGAGGGAGGGCAGGCCTGAGAGGACATAGCTCAACTTGTTCTCCAGCACGATGTCTGGGAGCCACAGCATGTCAGAGGGCAGGCGCAGGACACTGAGGTTCCCAAATTCATTAGCATCCCACTTCAGCCGGCTGTCTGTCCAGCCCTGGAACCCCAAAAATCATGTAACCAGTGGGCTCTGCTACTGCCCAGGTGCCCTCTCTCCCTCACTTCCCCGGGGAAAGACTGAACAGGGTCTGAGAGCTGTGACCAAAGAGGTTTGGAGGAGGCAGGGATAGTGTGTAGGATGCTCGCTGTGCAACAAGAAAATTTGTGTCTATATTATGAACTTCTGACAGGTGGCTGAAGAATGTTTTCTAGTGAAAAAGGAGATGGTGACAATTTTTCCACAGATGAATCCTAATCCACTTAAAGGTGCCAACCTTAGCAAGGGCACCAAGTGGGCGGAAGGACAGTTGGGCCTGGGGTTTCTCTGTGGGGAGGAACCAGCCACTCCTGAAGGACAATGTCAAAGGCAGACCAGGGACCCAAAGTGGAAGCAAGCATGGGGGCCTGGGCCCTGAACCCCCACCTCCAGCCCTGAGTGGGGCATTCTCCTTACGTGCTCTATCCACACATTGGTGGTGAGGGTTTCCTCAACTTCTTTCTGTAATCAGACAGGTGGTCCATCCTTCAGAGCCAGCGCCCTTCTTTCATCTGCGTGCCCAGCTGGCACCCAGGGGAAACCATGGCAACAGGGGTACCAGCCTCCTGTCCTGACTAGGAGTGGGTGGGCAGACAGGCCGCAGAGAGGACCAATGGCCTCTGCAGCATGTCATGAATGTGGTATGGCATGTGAGGCCTGCGCACACCCCAGAGAGCACCCCAAGCCCATTTCCTGGGCAGGGAGCTACCATAGACCAGTTTTGGGTCCTGGGAAGTCACCCCTGCCCTCCCCTCCCAGCCCAGCCATGAGAAGGGCCTCTCACCAGGGAGAGGAGGTTCGAGAGGGTGAGGGCCAGGGTCACGTTCACACGCTCCTCTTTGTTCGCCACAGGTCGGAGCCTCTTGTCGTAGCCTTTCTCTCGGAACAAGTGATGGATTAGCCGCTGCTCCTGGTTCAGGCCCCAGCTGCCTGGGGAGGGCCAGGAAGGGTCAGGGAGGGACTGGGACACAGGGTGGGAGGCCCAGGAAGGAAGCTGTCCTGAGGGTCTGCGGGACCATGAGGTTGGGCCTAGCAGAGGTATCCAACCACTCCCTGGGCATGGGACCCCAGAGGTTGTCCCCTCATGGGGAGAAATGGCAGAGAGGGAGTGGGGAGGTTCTGGGGAGGTTCATGGGTCTCCCCATGTAGGAGGGAGCTAGAGGGGACCATGCAGTGTGGGGTCCGTGTGGGAGTCATGAGGGACCCTTAGGGTGGGGATGCTGTCTATCTACCCTTACCACACACGACCAGGATGGCCAACAGCCCCAGTGTCAGCACAGGCCTCTCCATTCTGTCTCTCTGACTGGGCCTTAACATCTGCCCCTCCTATCTACAGGGCTGTGGAATGTGTGTGGGCGGGAGAGTAGACAGGTGTGGGGTGGGGGTGGGGACAAAGGGAAAGTCTAGCCGGAAGGAAACACAGCCTGACACCTCAGGGCAGGAGCCCAAGACTTGAAGCAAAGATCCCAGGCTGGGCCTTTCCCCAGCTAGTGCTGAAGGTGGGGGTTGGATAGAGAGATACTGGACACTGGTCAGCCACAGTGACCAGTGGGGATGCATGGGGGCTTGACAGACAGGCCAGCTGCTGCCACTTCTTGGGAGGCAGAGATATGCTTAGATGGGGCTTTGCATTCTCTCTCTCAGGGCTTCTCTGTGACCGCTGCCAACTGCTTCCGGACGCTGGGCCCTGCCTGGGCCCCACTCTTGAGATCAAATGTCCACCCACTGGGCCCCATCCCAAGAAAGCTCCAAAGTTGTTTCCATGGATTATAAATAACATTTATTAAAGCAGCTGTGATTATCTGATTGCAGACCTGGGAAGACAAATGGGCCCAGGACCCCCCACCCACCCATACACACCCAGCCCACTGCGGCAGTGACAGTATGTCATTGTGTTTTCTTAACCCCTCTCAGCCTGTGGGAGCAGGAAGTCCTCACCAGGGCCCAGGGGCTCATGGTTGCTTGGCTGGGGGGATCCGAGGGCTCAGAGGATGGTGCCCCTTCCTCCCCAACCCCTGCCCTACAGCTATCTGGGGTCCCTCAGTTTCTCTTTCTGCCAGGGAGGCCAAGCGGAAGGACTGTAGGGCTTGTACCAGCAGCCGAGGGAGGCTGCGAGCCAGCGTGGCCGGCTCCAGGCCCACTAGGCCACTGAAGACCACATATCGGCCTCCCAAGCCTGCCCGCACCCAGGCTCTGAATAGCCCGGTCAGTGTCTTGGAGCCCAGATCTGCCAGGACCTACAGAGGGAGGAGAGAGGGTCAAGAGCCCAGAAAGATACTCCTCTCTTCCTGGACTCCAAAAACTCCCACCTAGACCCATTTCCCTCCCCTCTGCCTAAATCTGACCCCTCCAGACCCTCTATTCATACCTGCCTCCCACATCCCCTCAGTGGTTCAGCTTACAGGCAGGGGTCCATCCTCCCTCTCCCTCCTCCTGATCCTCCTGAGCCCTCCACCTCCACCCCAGGGCTGGGGCAGGGGCAACTCCAGCTGGGGCGGGGAGATCCTCCCTCTAGCTATGGGGGTGGGTACCCCTTCTCTCCCCTACCCAACAGGGCTAGACATTCTGCACCTTCTCTGGCCTGAGCTCCAGCCAGGTCAGCCTTCCCAGGCCACTGTGAAGCAGTCTGTGAAGCCTGGGGACCCACCTCATGAAAGTTCATAGCCAGGTGCTCTGAGGGAACCTGTAGGATCCAGGCATGGGCACCCTGAAGGGCAGCCAACTTCTGTCTCAGTGGCTCCAGCCCAGGGCAGCCTGCAGGAAGGGGAGAGGCCAGGGAGTAACAGAGAAATAACCTCTGTGGGAACCGGGGACCTCAGAACAGCTCCTAAGGGAGACTTATCCTCATCATGTAACAGATGGGCTCTCAGAGAAGTTAAGCCATAACACCAGGCAGGGTATTTCGGTCTGACACTGATGAGAACCCAAAGTCACAAGTCCCAGTAAAGAATCCTCTGCTTTACTCTGGGAGGAGAGTGGGTCTGCCCCGTCGCCCGGTGGGATAAGTGCTTCGAACCCTGGGAAGCCCCTCCTGGCTTTGCCCGGCTCTGAGCTTACTTCCCTCCTGAAGGTCCCTGGGGGTGTTACCGTTGGCTTCCCCACGCTGCTCTGGCCTCGGCTTCTGGAACCGTATGCCGGCAGCCCGCGGTCCTGGGAAAGCAGGGTTAGAGAAAAGTGGCTCGGCTGTGCAGGGTGGGGTCAGGCGGGACCCAGAGGGGACTGGGCTAGGCTGGAGGGCGCGGGGTACCTGAGTGCAGCCACAGCTCGCGGGCGAGGTGCCCGCGAGACTCCCGGAGCGAAGGAGCGGGGTGAGCCAGAGAAGGGGCCAGACGCCGCAGCCCCGGGCGCGGGCCAAGCAGCTCCTGGGCGTTCCGCAGCAGGCCTAGCAGCGTGTGCGCCAGCGAGCGCAGCTCTGCCAGCGGGACAAGGATAGGAGTGGTGGTCAGAGGCCTAGGCCCACTGCCCCGTGTCCATGCCCCAGGGAACAGCACTGACCACATCGTCGTCGGCGCTGCAGGCACTGCTGGTGCGCCAGGCGCGCACAGGCATCCTCGGACCCACGGCACAGGCGCGCGTAGAAGGCGCAGAGCTGAGCGGCTTCTGCTGGCAGCTCCTCGGGCGGATTCCAGGCCAGAAGCTCCCTGCAGCTGGGCTCGCGACTGGAGGAGGCTGCTGCAGGCGGGGCAGGGGCCAGCTTACCCCCTGTTTTGGGCCCTAGACCCTGCAGCCCTTCCCAAAGGAAGAAAGGCTTTTCCGAAGCAGGAGGAAGCTGGGGGTGGGCCCAGTGAAAATGGGATTGTCTCACGGCTATCCGCGGGGACACTCCAGGGCGGGGAGGATAGGGAGGGAGTGCTTACCGCCCATCTGTTCCTGGAGCCAGTCCTTGAACACTGCCACTCGAGTGTAGACCCCTGGCTTCCCTGGTTCCCCACAGCCATCCCCCCAGGAGGTGACTCCAAACAGAACCTCCTTGGGGCGAGGTCCAGGCTCAGAACAGGTCAAGGGGCCTCCAGAGTCACCCTACAGGGCCAAAAGTGAGGACACTGCATTCACCTGCCCCCAGTTACGTTACTGCTGGGAGCTGGAGCTTAGTTAACACTTGTTTCAATTTTAGAGGCTCAGAGAAGTTGAGTGACAGCCAAGCCTAAGGAAAGGAGCCATCCCGCTTGTGAGGAGCAGCTCAGCTGCCAACACCCCCTTCAATCAATGTGGGTTCATACCTGGCACGAGTCAATGCCTCCCGCCAGGTAACCAGCACAGAGCATTGTGCTGGGGCGCAGTGCAGGCCCCAGGGCCCTTTGGCAGGTGTCCCGGCTGAGCAGGGGCACTCTGGCTTCTCTCACTGCCTCAGCCTCAGGCCCATCTGCAGGGAAGGGGTAGAAGGGGCTTAGGTTTAGGGGGCAGTAGTAGGCCCTGTGCGCCCTGTGGCGGTTCCCTTCCCACTGCCTTCCTTGATTCTTGCCCCTTTGCAAGATCCTGCAACATTTTGCAAAGGCAGCTGGACCTTCCCAACCTCCGTCGCCCCATTCTTCCCACACGTGGCTCACCCAGGCCCTGTCCACTACCTTCAAAAAGGGCCCCCCAGCCCGCGATGGCGCAGGCAGTGCCGGCGGGGGGCTCCTGGGGCTCCTGGGGTAGGCACACGGGGCGCGCCGGTCCTGCCGGACTCACTGGGGTCCACAGCTGCACCAGGGCCAGGTCGTTGTGGAAGGTTCTCGGGTCAAACTGAGGAGGGGGTGGCGGCGCAGTGTCAACGAGATGTGTGGTGAGGATGCTGTTCCCAGCTCTGAGGGCTTGGGGACTGTCCTCTCACCTTGGGATGGGGCAGGATGCGGTTCACTGGCACTTCTTCAGCTTGCTCTCCTCGGGGCCCCTCGGCTAGGGTCACAGTCCACAGAAGCTCATTTGGGGCGCTGCGGGGGGCGAGCGGAGAGTGAAAACGCAGGAAGGACAGGTGCGCAACGACTCCCTCGGGCTTCTCCACCCCTCCGGCCTCGGGCACCACCTAGCAAGCCCGCACACCGGGCTTCGTCCACTTGGGAGTAGGGCCGGCTGGCGGGGTACACTTATTGTTCCCTTGGGGCGAATGCGCCGCGCCGTGCCACCTCTGCATGCTCCTGGAGGCTGGGAAGCCCCGTGCTGACTGCCGCCAGGGGGCGGCAGAGACCGGCTCTCCCCGGCGTCTGCCGCAGACAACTGGGCAGGCTCTGGACCTGGCGTTGGGGACCCGGGCTAAGCAGGGGTCTGGGGGCCGACATACCCCACAAAGCAGTGCGCTGCCGTGAGCACCCAGGACGCTGCCACCAGAACGCCGCCGCACAGAGGTTGCCCGCCGAGCTGCAGCCTCACCAGCCAGGGCCAGGCCCCCGGCGGCGCCGTGCTGCCCCCGACTATGCGGCCGTGAGCGCGAGTCACATTGGCAGTGCTAGGGCGCCTCTCGCCACATGGCCCTAGAAAGGCACAAGCAGTGTCACCAAGGACAAGTTCTGGCTGTCCTTACCATGGAGGTCTACCTGGTCCTCAACCCTACCCCTGGAGCTTTTTCAGCCTCACCTGGCTCAGGTGGGTCCTGGAGGAGAGGTGCTTGAGGCCTGGAGTGCCCAGGTCCTGCTGAGAAACAGACCTTTTGAGTCTCACTGCCATCCTCTTGCCTGTCCTCCGCACTAGGCTGGGCCTAAGCGCCCTGTCCCCCCTACCATTCTCCTTGTCCCCACCCTCTAGCTCACAGGTTCTATTTCTAAAGCCAAGAACGTCTCATCATTCACATCAGGAGCCCAGGCTGCCTTTGCACACACTGCGCCACAACCTGGCATGCCCTTACCACTTGGACAGACCTTAATAAAAGTCTTCCTTGCAGCCCCACTCAGTCTCTGCCCCCAGGAGGGGATTAAAGTTCCAAGGGAAGGCATAGGGATGGGGAAAGACAGGAGAATGGGCCCAGTGTGACAAGTGCTCGTTCATGGGGATTGGGGGGCATTGGGCACAACCTTGGCACTCGTGTGCTCTGTGCTGGATCTCCATCACCACTCGGTTAACCGCCCACTGGGCGCTCCTCTGGGCTGCCTGCAACGCCTGTGTCCCTTGGGTGGACAAAACTGCTGGGACATAAGGCACAAAATCATGCATGGTTGGGGAAGAGCCTCAGGTCCAATTCTGGTGGCCCAGACCCTGGGAAATGAGGCTGGCTCCTTGAGCACTAGGGCGGCATGATGAAGAGGGTGAGCTCTGGGGCCCAGGGAAGCACTCAAAGCAGATGGACCCAGAGTCTCAGCCCAAGATATCTCCATAATTAAAATGAGCTGGACTGGAATCTTTGAAAAGTGCCTTTCCTTAAAAATATAGAAGAAAAAAACCCACCACAAAGATATAGACATCACAGAACTCAGGCTTACTGACTTAAAGTACCTGTGGTTAAGTCACCCACCTTGGGCCCCAGACAGCCCTGGGTATGCTGCTCTGGGCCTTTCTCTCCCTGCCAAGCCTGGAACTTTCTCTAAGTACTCTTTGGCAGTACTCGCCAGCTCAGATTTCCAGCCTCATCTTTTTTCTTCCTTCCCTACCTATGTCTCAGTTCATGCTTCTTCTCCATCAGGGTGGGCAAAAGTGGTCAAAGGCCCTTTGAGTGGGATGACAAGCCTGTCTTCCTCCACCTTGCCTACCTGGGCCTCACTTCCCTATGCCCCTCCTGCCTCAGCCGCTCCCTCAGACCAGCCGGGACTTACCTTGCAGGATGCTGGGGGGCAGGCGCATGTACAGTGGGTGTCCACAGGCAGACCACGAGTCTGGGAGGGGCAGCAGCAGCAGCAACACAGCCAGCAGCATGGTGACCAAGAGTTGGAGCAAGAGACCACGTCCTCTTTGCGTCTCAAGGTCCACCTTCCAGGCGCCTATCCTTTGGTGCCCGCTTCCCACTGCCTTTCTGCCCCTGGGCACTGAATTCTTATCCCTCAAACCATCTGATCCTGTTCTCTTCCATCAAAATTATCCGCCTCTCTTAGTCTGGCCCTCACCTGGCCCTTAACTCCTAGGAGCCCACAGGGGACTGGGGCTGTGGGGGCTATATAGAGGACAGCCTGGGGGGAGGTGTGCATGGGAGGGTGGCCAGGATTGGGGGAGGGAATGGAGTAGTGGGCTTGACCCTCACCTTTGAAGTCTCATCATCCCAGCTCTGAGCCCCCCTTCTGTCAAAGGAGCCCTTGTTTCTGCGGCTCCATCAAAGGGGCCAAGACAGGGGAGAAGAGCTGACGGTTGGGCCGAGGGCCAGACAGAGGGGGGCTGGTGGGCAGGGGCGGGTCCTGTCTCTGGGGCTGGGATGGTGGGTATTCTCATCTGCCTCTACCCCCAGCAGTTTACCGCTGTGCTGGGTGCAGACACTCCTGGAGGGAGGAGCGTGGGGGTGTCTAGGATTTCTCAGCGCCCCACCCCTTGAGGAAGCCCTTGAGCTCCCCGCCCCTCTGCCCCTAATTGCTTGGCAGCGTCCCTCCCCAGTGTGGCCATTTCTAAGGATGATCAAAGCAGCCTAATTATCGGCGTAATTGCAGCACTGGGGGTGGTGGAGTGGGAAGAGGCCAAGGCAGGCAGACGCTGGAATGGCGCAGGGAGGAAGGCGTGAGATGAAAGGCCCACAGTGGCCCAGTTCGTGGAGGACAGGCCCCAGCAGCTTCTGACGCTCTCCCAGACCCCCCATCCCTGCACAGTGCCAGCTCGGCCTGTCCGGCATTGTTCTCAGTTGCCGTGACCCTGATCTGGCAGGAGGGAGTCTCATAGGCAGGGCCACAAACAGGCAGCTCTCCTTGGCTCAAGTTACCACCTGGGGCAGGGGGTGCCCTTCTGCCCTGCAGAATGCTCTGGGGCCCAAAAAGTACTCTGACACTCCAATTCATGCTGGCGACCTTAGTTCCACTTTGGTGGCAGTATTTATATCACAGGAATCAGCAAATGCTATGAGCCCTCTGGCTCTTTTCCCCTGGAAACCCAGTTGTCCGCCACTCACAAGCACACCACTTCCCAACCATATTGCACTTTATAAAGGCAAGACCTCTGATTCAAGAATGCCAAGAAAATTTTTTATTTTTTGTAGCAATGAGGATCTCAATATGTTGCCCAGGCTGTTCTCAAGCTCCTGGCCTTAAGTGATCCTCCTGCCTTGGCCTCTCAAAGTACTGAGATTACAGCCTGGCCTAATTTGTCTGTGTATGCGCTGTTGTGAGTGAATGTTATGAAGTCAGAAACTACTCATATTCATCAGAGATGATCCAAAGAATCTCCAAATTCTTGGCAGAGAGGTTGTTAGCTCAGCACAACATCAATCTGAAGGACAAACAGAGGTTTGAGAATGTGTCGGAGGGAAGATTATCTGTGGTTCCAAGAAACAGCCATCACAACAGAGGACCCAGCCTCATGGTCCTCTGGGAGAGAGGCCGACAGCTTCCACCTATCCCTGAGCTTCCAGCCCACGGGTTCTTGCAGCCAGGCCTAGGGGATAAAGGCCTGGAGCCAAGCCCCCCACACCACAGTTCTGTGAATACTTCCCTCTGGGAATTCCTGGAGAAGGATGGCAGGAAGCATCCTTCTCAGGACACTTGAGTTCTCGCTGCTTGGAACCTGCCAGGCCAGAGCATTGCTGTTCCCCACTTCTCTGCTGCCTCCATGCCTTCAGAGTGGCAGGACGAGCAACCAGACCAGAGCTGCTGTCTCTACACTCTGTCCCTTCTGCACCAACTTACCTCAAGATGACAGCCCACCCACTGCCAAAGAAAAATGAGAGGCCTTACAATATGGATTACAATTCTGCTCAAACCTGGTCCCACAGTTCTCTGGTTCTCCTGCTGACTTCCTGTCCCCACAGCCTGGTCACGAGCCCTCTCTTCTCCTCTGTGTACACCCCACCCAAGTCAATTTCATCCACTTAGATAGGTCACTTCTTGAGAACCACATCTAGATCTATGTCTAAAGAAATTATTTTATTATTATTATTTGGAGACACTGTCTTACTTTGTCACCCAGGCTGGAGTGCAGTGGTGCAGAGCTCAAAGTAGCAGCCTTATGTGTCTAAACTCAGCTGATCCTCCCTCAGCCTCTACAGCAGCTGGGTCTATGGGCTCATACCACCATGCCTGGCTAATTTTTATTTTTTGTCGAAATAGGGGTCTCATTATGTTGTTCAGGCTGATCTCAATTTCCTGTATTCCTCAGCCTCCCAGAGTGCTGGGATTACAGGTGTGAGCCACTGCAGCACAAATAAATAATTTTGTTTATTATTACTTATTCCTGTACTTGTTTCTTGTCTGTTTCCCATTGAAATGTGACACAGAGGCCTTCTAGGCTGCTGTCCCTGTAGTTCCTCTTGTCGCATAACCCTCTTGTATTCTTCAGAGCAATCATTTCTGTGTTGCAGGTCATTGAAGGGGGTTCCTGTCTGGTGGACAGGGCTTAGTGTTCCACTGTCTAGTTAGGTGGGCACCAGCAGCAGGCCCTAGGTCTCTCCCAGTGAGGTACATGGCTCAGAATCTGTGCCATTCCTCCCAGCTCCCACCCCCAAGCAAATAAGAAAACAAAAAGGGGAAAATAGGTGCAGACCTATTTCCCCCAGCAGGGCTGGGAAGGAGGAGTATGGGCTCAGGATCAATCAAGAAATTCCTGGATCAGGGATAGGCAGGTACCAGAGGGAAAGGCTCACATTTCCGTGCCCAGTTGGAGGTCAGCTTAGCCAGAGGACTGACCCAGGGACTTACACAGTGATGATGTGGGGGACTGCTAAGTGGGGAGGGGCTCCACAGCCCTGCTGTGAGGCTCCTGGTCTCTAAGAATCAGCAGGTGAATCTGGGATCCTGCATGTGCTACAGGCCTGAGCAGATGAGTCCAGTGACTTTAGGTTTTCAGAGACCCCTGAAGTGTGGAAGGCAAAGTACCGCATGGTGTGCACTGGCTGTATATGGCTTCCACACACAAGTCTGGTAGCCAGGACTGGCAGCATAATTTGCTGGGGTCCCAGGGCAAAATTAAAATGTGGGTCCCCTTGTTCAATAATTATTAAAAATATTTCCTTTTCTCCATAATTATAAAAAAAAAATTAATTGAAATTATAGAAAGCCCAAATTATTAAGAATGTTAAATAACAACGGCAGGACATTATACCAAGTACGAGGCCTTGCTGAGCCCCGGCCCTGTGCCCAGGGAGCCTCCCTGAGTGAGCCCTCCGTTGGCAGCAGCTGGGGCTTCTGGTGCTGTTTGTGCCAAGCTCTGAGCAGCAGTAGGGCAGTGGCTATCGTTTTGGGGACTCCCTCCAAGCAAGTCAATAGCTCAGTGTCGCTTCCTCTGTCCCTACCCCAACACCCGAGAGCCTGTTCCTATAGGCTGTAGAGTCTAGGGCTTCTGATCTTTGGCGAAGGGAGGGGAGAAAAGAGAGAGACTGGAGCTTCTTTTTGTTTGTTGTCTGTTTTTGCAGACAAGGTCTGGTTGTGCTGCCCAGGCTGGAATGCAGTGGCTTCACAGCTTGCTGCAGCCTCAGGTTCCAACTCTTGGCCTCAAGCAATCCTCCTGCCATCCTCCAGTAACCCTCCCAAAGTGCTGGGATTATAGGTGTGAGCCGCCAGGCCCAGCCAGAGACTGGAATTTCCATGAACAATGGCCAGAGAGACAAGATTCTAGCCTAGGGGATGGAGAAGGCCTAGAATTTGGCCCAATGTGGAGAAGGCAGCAGCCTCTTCCCATGGGAAAGGGGCTCCATCTGGCATGGTAGAGGGCAGAGCCTAGAAAAATTAAACTGTCTCAAATCTTGTCCCCATGAGTTCAGAGTCCCCAGTAAGAGTGAAAGCTCTCTGCAGTGTGTTTGGTCATTTGTCTTATGTCTGCTGCAAGGGGAGCAGGGCTAGTCTGATCTCACCAGAGTGGGACACCCATGTGCCAAGTGAAGGAATGATCAATGTGGGCCCCTCCTGCCCCAGGGCTAAGTTTCCTGCCCCCTGGCCCTTCGACTTCAATCTGCTCTAAGTGGTGCTGGAATCTCCCCTCCCCTGCCAGCTCCCCTTCTATGCCCAGGGGCCAGGGCCTGAAGCCAGAGGCTTGTTCAGCGCCCTTACTCTCATGCCCAGTCCTGTCTGTCCAGTCCTGGGGCCACTCTCTAACAGACCTAGCTGTTCCTCTTCCTCCAAGTCAAGGGGTCAGGGGAAGAGAAGTGACATTTTCAGAGGGGCCTGTGGACACTAGCACTTAACACAGTTATTTCCAGATAAAGGGAATTAATATGGCTTAGGGAGGTACAGAGCTGAGGTGCCCCCTCTACTGCCCCTATGTCCTCCCTTCCTTCTTCTTTGTTGGGGTCAGGATGATTGTCCAGGGTGCAAGAGGGATGCAAAGGGCATCTGGAAGGCTTTGCATCTCTCCACCTCACTGCCTCCTCTCCAGGCCCTTCATCTCCTGTCTAGGATGTGAGAAGACTCACAAGCCACTTGCAGACCCTGCTTCCACCCCTGGATGTCCCCCAAGGCCATAGCTGCTGCCCCTCAACCCCTCCCTCAGACAGAGGGACGTCATGGCCCAACCCTCCCACATCAAGGGAGAGAGAGAAAGAACCTTGGGCCTCCTCACTCTGGAAAACCCTGTAGGCATGTGGCAGGAGGATCCTGCTGGCTGGGTGACCTGAGTTAGCAGCTCTCACTTGTATGGGGAGTGTTGCTGGGGAGTCTGGAAATGGAAAGAAGAGACCCAGACACTTGTTGCCCAGGCCAGAAACATCTCTACATCTGTGCTCTGGGGAATGGCCTTCCTCCTCCTTCTCCTCCTCCTCTCCTTAGGACCCTCCATGTCTTGGAGGGGCTTGTCCCTCCTCTGTCCCAAACTACCCTGACCTCCTAGGCTTTTCCAGGGGAATGGGAAAAAGGGGGATAGAAGGGAGGCTCACCCAAGGTCCACAAAGCTGCCTCTGAAGGTCATGTCCCGAGACAGGAGAGTGGGACTTGCAGCTACGCCAGCTCTGCTGACCACAGTGGTCATGAGCCAGCATCGGATGTCTTGAGGTATGAGGGGAAGCTGAGGTCAGGGTTTGAGATGAGAGGCCCTTTGGGCTGGGATTCAGAGCTCAAGCCTCAAGTTTCTGTTACACCTGCATGTGACTTTGAGGGGGTCACTGGCTGTCATGGACTGAAGCATGTCCCCCAAAGGGATAAATTCAAGTTCTAACCCCCAGTGCCTTAGAATGTAACATTCAGAAACAGGGTTGCTGGAAATATAATTAGTTAAAATGAGGTCACACTAGAGTAGGATGAATCCTTAATCCAATATGACTGGTGTCCTTACGAGAAAAAACACAGAGACACCCAGGGTGAGCACCACGTGACAATGGAGGCAGAGACTGGAGGTATTCACTTGCAGGTCAGGGAATGCCACAACTTGCCAGCAGTAACTGGGAGCAGGCGTGGAGCAGGGCTCCTATGGAGGCTTCACAACAGCACGGCGCTGTGGGCACCTTGTTTACAGAACTCTGAGAGAATACATTTCTATTGTTTTAAGCCATCTGGTTTATGGTAACTTGTGACAGAAACCCAAGAAAACTAGTAAACTTCTCTCAACCTCATGTTCTTACCTGGGAAATGGGATAACAACACCTATCTAGTTGGGAGGATTAAAGGAGATGACACAAGTTAGGTCTCTGCAAAAGACTGGCAGGGATTGTTGTCAATGATCCAGATGGGACTTTGTAAATGTGATGGAATCATTAACATGCTGTGTGCCTGTACAGATACAGTGGGGGCACCACGGGCCTGAGCTTGGGAGGCAGCTAAGAAGCTGCAGGAACCCAGAGAATGAAAGAAAACAGGACTTGGGGCAGCAGTGGGGTGGGAGCTCAGGTTGTGTGTGGCCTGATTCTCACCTCCCCCCTTGGGGCCTTCCTCCTGGATTGCATGTCTGCTTCAGCTTGTCAGTTTTGCTGCTTGCTCAGACCTTCCCAGACGCCTTGGACTGAACCTGGCCTTGGAGATGTAGGTGTGCTGCCTAGGAGTAGGGGATGCTGAAGCTGGAGCTGCCCTTGTAGGCTCCATGGGTCTCTGAGAATGGAGTGTCATAGAACATGCATGCAAGTCTTTTGTGGTTGGTGAGACCCTGAGCCTCTCTTTTCCCTTCTCACCCGATATTTTGGGCATGGAAGCCTCCAGGCCACCTCCCATGCTGCTGAAGGCCCCTGTTGAATCTTGTGATGAAAAGAATATAAACCATTTCACATTTCTGCCTGTTCCCCATCCTGTTCTTCTTTTTTCAACTTTTGTCTTTTCTTTTGTCTTTTCATGTGATCTCTCTTCATAACTTTTCTTTCCTCTTTCTCAATCTGTCAGCCCTGTTTCTTGGAAATTTGATAAGTTAATACCTCCAATTTCTAATATAGTATTTACATTTTCCCCTCCTACATAAGATTCTCCTTGACAGATATTTCCCATTGTTACTGCTTTCAAATCTTTTCCATAACATTAGATGATCTCTTTAGAAAACACTATATCGGCTTGG
>CAUYQV010052709.1:0-20756 GCA_963574575.1 Galagoides demidoff
AGGCTGTGTTGATCAGTTTGATGGAAGTATTTCGGATTGCATGTGAAAACCCCACACTGTACCCCAGAAGTGCATTAATGTACATAGTTACCATTCAATTAAAAAAAACAAAAAAACTATGGGCTCAAGCTAAAGAGCAGCTCATGCACTCCCCAGTCCGCAACACAACACTCATGTTGACCAGGCCACAAAGTTCCCAGCAACCAGTCAACAGAAGAAGACAGTGTGGAGTATAGGGAACAGCAAGAGCCAGACGACCTCTAAGCAAGATAATTTGCAGCTGAGGGAGTGGACCCTTAGGCAATTCATCCGCAGGTGCTCCTTGCAAAGAAAGAGTCTGAGCCCTTGGTGATCCTTAGGCACCTAGTCATTGTCTAATATTTCCCTCACCTGTCGTGTACTATCTCAATAAAAAGCTAAGGCGGAGGTTGCTTGAGGCTACCCTGCAATCAAGGTTAGCCTGCCTCCTGCAAGCTTGTACTTTTAATCCACTTCACGCCTGGTCCTTCCTGCAGCGATCCAGACCAGGGCCATAGGAGCCCTAGGGGCCCTAGGGGCTGAGACAGTGGAGGAGACATCATCAGTCTTGGTTGAAAAGTTAAGGCCCATCAGTCCCAATCACATCCCACTGGCAAGAAAAGACACATGGAAATACATGGATGCAAGGGAGTCTGGGAAATATAGTCCTAAAATGGATAGCCATTTCCCAGTCACTCCAAAATACCACTGAGAAGGCTAACCTTTGGTGAACAGCTGGCCACATCTGCCAGGAAGAAATATCAATTAGTTGGACATGCAGTTTTTTTTGTTTTTCAAGTTTCTATGATACTATCAGATTTGTTCCTTTTGCTTAAGATTGCTTCAATCATTGAGGCTCTTTTTTGGTTCTATATGAGGTTTAGGATTGTTTTTTCTAGGTCTGTGAAAAATGACATTTGTATTTTGATGAGAATTGCACTGAATCTATAAATCACTTTAGGCAGTATGGACATTTTAACAATGTTGATGCTTCCAATCCATGTGTCTGTGGATGTTTTTCCATTTGTTTGTGTCATCTGTGATTTTTTTCATCAGTAGTTCTCCTTATAGAGTTCTTTCACCTCCTTGGCTAAGCATATCCCCATGTGTTTTTTCTTTTGTGTAGCTATTGTAGATAATATTGAGTTCTTTATTTGACTCCCAGCTTGACTTTTATTAGTTTATAAACATATATTGGTTTATGTACGTTAATTTTGTAGCCTATGACTGTACTGATTTTACTCATCAATTCTTAGGGACTTTTGGTGGAATCTTTAGGATTTTCTAGATGTAAGATTATATCACCAGTCAGCAAGGATAGTTTGACCTTCTCTTCTCTGATTTGTATGCCCCTTTCATTTCTTTCACTTGACCAATTTCTCCTACTGGGACTTCCAGTACTATATCAAATAGAAGTGGTGATCCAGTTCTTAGGGGGAATGCTTTTAACTTTTGCCCATTCCATATGATGTTGGCTTTGAACTTGTCATATATAGCTCTTATTATTTTGAGGTATGTTCATTCTATGCCTACTTTGTTGAAGGTTTTTCTCATGTAAGGGTGTTAGATTTTATTGAATGCTTTTTCTGCATCTATTGAGATAATCATATGGTTTTTAATTCTGTTTATGTGGAGGATCATATTTATTGATTTATGTGTGCTGAACCATTCTTGTGTCCCTGGCATATCCACTTGATCATGATCAATTATCTTTGTGATGTAGTGGTGGGTTTGGTTTGCTAGTATTTTGTTGAGGAATTTCACATCTACATTCATGAGGGATGGTTGGTCTGTACAGTTTTGTTGTTGTGTCCTTTCCAGGTTTGGGTATCAGCATGATACTGGTGTCATAGAATGAGTTGGAAAGGATTCCCTCTTTCTTGATTTTATAAAAGTTTTAGTATCATAGGTACCAGTTGTTTTGGCTTTGGTTTTGGTTTGGGGTTTTTTTGCAGTTTTTGGCCAGGGCTGGGTTTGAACCCATCACCTCCGCTGGTGCCCTACTCCTTTGAGCCAAAGGCACTGCCCAGTACCAGTTCTTTCTTGTAGGTCTGGTAGAATTTGGCCGTGAATCTATCTGCTCTTGGGTTTTTTCCCCCCTTATTGGGAGAGTTGTTATTATTGTTCCAATCTTGCTATTCATTGTTGGTCTGTTCAGAATCTTTATTTCTTCCTGATTCAAGCTAGGGAAGTTGTATGTTTCTAAAAATTTATCTGTTTCTTCTAGATTTTCTTATTTGTGTGCATAGAGTTTTTTTAGTAGTCTTAAATAATGTTTTGTATTTCCATGATATTAGTTGTAATATTTCCCTTTTCATTTAAGATTGAACTTAATTGAATTTTTTCTCTATTTCCAGTTAACCTAGTCATCAGGTTTTTTTTTTTTATTTTTTCAAAGATCAAACTTTTTGTTACATTTATCCTTTGTATTTTTTTTTTAGTTTCCATTTTGTTTAGTTCTGCTCTGATCTTTATTATTTATTTTGCTCTATTAGCTTTGAGTTTGGTTTGTTCCTTTTCTAGTTCCTTGAAGTGTGACATTGGGTTTTTAATTTGTGAGCTTTCTGTCTTTTTGATATAAATATTTAAGGCTATGAATTTTCCTCTTAGCACTGCTTTAGAGTATCCCAGAGATTTTGGAAGTTTATGTAAACTTTGTCATTCAATTTGAGATTTTTTTTTATTTTTATCTTGATTTTTTCATTGAACCAAGGATTATTCAGCAACAGGTTGTTTAATTTATTTGTATTTGTGTAGTTTTGAGAGTTCCTCTTATAATTGATGTCTAGTTTTATTCCACTATGGTTTGAGAATATATGTGGTATGATTTTAATATTTCTAAATTTTCTGAGACTTGTTTTGAGGCCTAACATATGGCCTATCCTAGAAAATGTTCCCTGTACTGATGGAAAGAATGTATATTCTGTGGATTGTGGGTAGAAAGTTCCATAAATGCCTATTATGTCCAGGTGGACTGGGGAGTGGGTGGGGAGACTGGGTGCTTCTATCCACCCTATAAGAGGGTGCCACATGCCCTCAACTGCTGGTGGGCGACCCAGGAAGTCCCACTTAAATGGGACTCTAGAACAATAGTGTTTATTTGTTGATTTTCTTCCTCAATGAATTGTCTAGTTCTCTCAGTGGAGTGTTGAAGTCCTTGGTTATTATGATGTTGCTGTTTACTTCTTTCCTTAGATCTAGTAGAATTTGCTTTATTCTGTGTTAGGTATATATACTATATATTCAGATTTGTTATATATTCTCATTAAATTGATCCCTCTTTTATTATGTAATGACCATGTTTGTCCTTTTTTACCATCATTGATTTAAAGTCTATTTTATATGATAATGAGAGTAGTTACCTCTGCTCACTTTTGGTTTCTGTTGGAGTGAAATATATTTTCACTTAATATTTTTCACAAATATTTCACAAATATTTTTCACAAATATTTTCACAAATATTTTTTCTTTCCATTGGAGAGAAATATTTTTTCACTTAATATTTTTCACAAATTTTTCACAAATATTTTTCACAAATATTTTCACAAATATTTTTTCTTTCCGTTGGAGAGAAATATTTTTTCCACTCCTTTACTTTGCATCTATGAGAGAGTTAAATGGTTTTCTTGAAGACAACACATATTTGGATTATGGGGTTGTTTTATTCATTCAGCCAATCTATATCTTTTAGGTAGTTTATTAAGACCATTTACTCTTAAAGTTACTATTGATACATGAGATACTATTCTTGTCATGATGTTGATTGCTACCTAGTTGCTTTATTTTCTCACTTGTGTTACTATTTTATAACAGCTGTGAGTTTTAATTTTCCTGTGCTTTTACACTGATGGGTATCAATTGTTCTATTTCATGTACAGAGCACTTTTAAGAATTTTTTGGAGGGCAGGTCTAGTGATGACAAATTCTCTTAGTGCTGCTTGTCTGAGAAAAAAACTTTATTTCTCCTTCATTTATTAAATTTCATTTTGCAAACAAGAAAACCATTTTGCAAAACAAAATTCCTGGCTAGCAGTTATTCTATTTAAAAAGATTAAAAATAGGTCCCAATATCTTCTGTCTTGTAAGATTACTGCAGGTAAGTCTGCTGTTAGTCTGATGGGTTTTCCTTTGTACATTTCTTGATCCATCTCACAACTTGTATGAGTTTCTCCTTCTTTTTTAACTTTGGCCAGCCTGATGACTAAGTGACTTGGTGATGTCCCATTTCCCTTGCCTCTTCTAAGTGTTTGCTGATCTTGTATCTGGATGTCTTTATCACTAGAAATACCAAAGAAGTTTTCCTCTAACAGGTTTTCTGTGATTTTTGCTTTTTCTTCTCCTTTATGAATACCTATGATTCGTAAACATATTTGTTCATCTTACATATCCCCATAGTTCTCAGAGAGGATTTTCATTCTTCTTGATTCTTTTCGCTTTATTTTTGACTAATGGGGCTAATTCAAAAGCCTCGTCTTCAAGTTCAGAAAGAAGAGAAATTCTTTCCTCTGCTTGGTCTGTTGTTAAAGTTTTCTGCTGCATTTTGATAATCCCTAAATGACTCTTTCATTTTCAGAAGTTCTGTTATTTTTCTCTTATCCTATATTATCTATTTATTTAGTGAATCTTTCATTTATGGCTTGAATTGTTTGTAATTTCTATGTGTTGGTTTTCAACTTTGTCATTAATCCCATTGATCTTACTTGCAATCCATACTCAGAATTTCATATCTGAAATTTCAACAATTTCCTTTTGTTTGGAGTCCATTGCTGGACAGCTAGTGCGATCCTTCAGGAGTACCAAAACAGCCTTTTTTTTTTTTAATGTTGCCAGAGTTCTTAAGCTGGTTCTTTCTCTTCTGGACCTTCTTTTCTCAGGTAAATACAGATAGTTTTGTGGTACACCTATCCTTCTCTGATGGGAACACTGTTGGTCGGAGAAGAAAAAGAAAAGTTCCTGAATGGCATATTTGAGTCCTACTCTGTAAGATTGACCAGGCAGGAGAAGGGTGCATGCATTCTGAGTCTTTAACACTGCTGCTGTCCTGCATCTCTCCCTTCCTCTGTGATTTTCATAGTGGGGTGAGGCATGACATGTGCCTGCTCTTCCTGGGTCACCCACCAGCAGTTGAGGGCATGTGGCACACTCTTATAGGGTGGATAGGAGCACCCAGTCTCCCCACCCCCTCCACAGCCCACCTGAAACAAAGAGGCCACAGCAAGGAACCTGACCCCTGGGTAAACACAGCACTCTGGGGAGAGGACCTAAAACTGGTGCCAGCCATAGTGCCCATGGTTCAGAAACCAGTAGGACCCCATTGTGCCTTCTCTCTGGAGAAATGCAACTGCACAGTCTCCAGCCAGCTCCCTATATCAGACTGGAGGCCTGCTGCAGTGAAGGAGCCTCCCTCAGTGAAGGAGTTTTGGTACACAGAATGAAGAGGCTTGATACAGAGTCTGTGCTGAGCAACTGGGGAACTCTAGGATGAGCCCTCCTGAGCAAACCTCAGGTCATATTTATTACAATAAAACAGGAAGAAGTAGACAAAGGTTGCCTATCTGACATTAGCACTGATTAGGGAAGACATGGAGAAGATCAGATAGACTGTCTCCACCTTTGTTTGTGCAAAATCACAGACCTTGAGCACAACCTCTGCCTCCAACAGATCTTTATTGCCACATTTCACATATACATTCTCTCTTGGAGGTCAGTTCTCTGCCCTCTTATGTGTATATAACTCACATGCCATTCTCATGACTCTTCAGTTCTCTCAAGTAGAAAGTTACCCTATGCTCAAGATCAAGGCACAATTTTCCTTAGACCTCAGGCACAATTGAAATGTCCAATAGGAAGTTTAGAGCCCAGGGTTGTCTCCTCTGTCTTTTCCTCGTGTGTGTATTTCTTCCCTGAGTAACACTGATCTTACCAAGTGGGCCGCACCACCTCCCTTTCTTTCATTTTTGGTGCCTCCAGTCATCTTTCATTTGATTCCCAATGCTCTCTCTCCTAGTCAATCAATCTGAGGGTGAATAGCTGCCTACCACTTTCCATTCTCTCTGTGAGAGCAGCATATGGAGGTTGCTTCTATTCTGTCATCTTGGCCCTTCCTCAAATTCTAAAGATTTGAACAACCTTCAGGAGTAACTCTATTTCATGACTCAAAAACTTCAATCACAATGGTTTTTTTTAAATCAAGACTCAATAAACCACTTTTATCCCCAACTAATAAATGAAAATTATCATTCTATGGGTCTTTAAACAATGAAAATCAATTTCAAAGATGATTTGACCATCTCATCATACTCAGATGAGCAATTTGATATTTGTTAAAGACCTACCAAAAACATATTACATGTTAAATCATTTTTTAAATTTATTTTTATTATGTGATACATAATAACTATAGCACTGTTTAAATACTGTGGTTAGAATAACAAAAAAAAAGGTCAGTTACTTTTATTTGACATCCTTTTCTGTCATTTATACTCACATGCTGATTATAATGGTAGCAGAAGAATGTTAATTAATCACATCTTGATAAATAGTTTTAAGATTTTGCAATAATGAGCTTTATTCAAGTAAATACTTATATCCTTAATGACAATTTTCTGAAGAAAAGGAAACCAGATATCTTAGTATGGTAACTCTGATCTTAAAGTCACATTAAGTTTTCTGACTAAAAATTGTTTTAAATTTTAGATTGTGGAAAGGATAATACCTATCTTAAAAATATCTTTGCCTTTAATTATGCTAAGTTCTCAAAGAAGTCCAGTAAAAGCACTTAATCTTAAACTTTAAAATTGCATTTAAATCCAAGCAATGCTTAACCCAGAAATTATTGCTAGAGTTTCCTTTAGGGAATAGATTGTTCTATCTCTTTATTCCAAAGAAAATGAAAATTATTTCTGGTTGACTCAACAAAGGAAATCAAAGTATTTCATGCTGAACTACCTGATTCAGATAGAGCAGTTTCTCAAATAAGGTTGATTCGCTCAAGGTGGTTTTATTATAATGTTAATAGAAAAAAAAAATGATTCCCTGCTGGTGCCACTGTCTGTGTGGAATTTGCACTTTATCCACATGCCTGCATGGGTTTTCTCTAGGCACTCCGATTTCCTCCCACATCCCAAATATGTGCATAGAGGGTTCATTGGTATGTCTAAATGATCCTACTCTGAATGAGTATCTGAGTGAATGGAATTTTGTTCTGTCCAAGGTTTGCTCTTGTCTGGCACCCAAGCTGCCTTCACAGGATCTGACAAACTGCGACCCTGCACCAAAATAAGTGGTAAATAATTGCCTTACTTGTTTTTTTTATTAATTTTTCTTGAATATATGTGTAGAAATAAAATACAGGTAACAGACCTGAACTTGGAGTTCAGTTTGGTGTAGCCAAGCCCAGCCTAGATCAGCCAACCCACAGCCAATCAGCAAAACCATGACCATGGACACAAAGATTATTATAAATTGTTGAGACTATAATGTCAGTTGTTGCCCAGCAAAAGCTAAACAGTATAATGCCTATATTTATATACATAATCACCAAGAGTGGCAGATTCCATAAAAGTTGGTTACCTCACTGAAAGTTTTTGAAAGCAAAATTAATCCTTTTACCCAATTACTATAATTCAAAATGATTGGTTTTGTTAATTACCATAAATGTGCAAATAGCCAGTCTTTTAAAGTAAATTGTTATGCTCTCAACAAATATATGAGATTTGATTCAGAAAATACAGGTTGAGCATCCATACTTCAAAAATCTGAAATCTAAAATGCTCCAAAATCCAAAACATTTTGAGCAGTGATGCGATGTGCAGAAGAAATGCTCATTGAAGCATTTTGGATTTCAGATTCTCAGAATAAAGATGATCAACTGGTGAGCAATGCAAGTACATAAAAATCCCAAACACTTTTGGTTTCAAGCATTTGGAATAAGGGATGTTCAACCTGTAACATAAATGATTATTCACAAATTTTTCAAAAATATTTGTGTTGGCTCGGAGCCTGTCTCTCAGCAGCTAGGGCACCAGCCACATACACCAGATCTGGCAGGTTCGAACCCAGCCCAGGCCTGCCAAACAACAATGACAACTACAAACAAAAAATAGCTGGGCATTATGGCAGGCACCTGTACTCTCAGCTACTTGGGAGGCTAAGGCAGGAGAATCACTTAAGCCCAAGAGTTGGGGGTTGCTGTGAGCTGTGATACCCGAGCACGCTACCGAGGGCAACATAATGAGACTCTGTCTCAAAAAAAAATTATTTGTGTCTTCCTAAAATTTATATGTTGAAATTCTAATCCCCCAAGTGATGGTACTAGGGGTTGTGGCCCTTGGAAGGTGATTAAGTCAAGCTGATGAAGTTCTCCTGGTGGGGTTAGTGCCCAGAAATTTCTGTTGCTCTTTGTACCCTATGAGGATACCAGAAGTGTGTAGCCTGCCAGCCAGATGAGAACCAACAAAAACCCAACCATGCTGGAGCCTTGACTGCAGACATCCAGCCTCTAAAACTGCGAGAAATAAATTTCTGTTGTTTATAAGCAACTCAGTCTACAGTGTGCTGTGACAGCAGCCCAAACTGAGACAATAAAGATTGATGTAACAAACAAGATAGATGGTGGGACACAATCAATTGGATTGAGACAATAACATTTTATATCAAATAGGTCCTGACATGTTTGAGAAAACCCTCAGAGATGAGTTTACAAACATAAATGAAAGAGTTGATAAACTTCAATGTTACACTTTACTGGGGAATTTGTCAAGCAGATACACCAAAAGTCATTGGCTCAGGTTCCAAAATAGTGTGTCAGCCCCTTGTTAGCTTTTGAGGATAAAAAATTGTTTCACTGACTTCATCCTAGTCCTCCTTCCTATTTATGTTATATTAGTATCTAAAACTTCAGCTTATATTGCTTTTATTTTATATCATCTGCATTTGTAGGATGAAAGTAATTATTACCCCTTAGGCTCAGTTACTTGCCAACATTTCATAGTAGTTTTGTATAGTTCAGATAATAAACCCTTCACTAAAATTATCAAGGCTTATCCCTCCAGCTATTTGAAGTGATGTCTCCTAAATCACCTAATATTTAGCTCTAACAACACCCATAAATGAAACAAGAAAGGGCAGGTTGTCTTGTCAGCAAAGTGCAGAGAAGTTTATAGGACTGGATGAATTAGTCTCTTCTGCTTTTTGCTCTTACACACGCACCGATACAGCCACAAAGAAACAGATTTTGTAGTTAGAGAGGCTTACTGAAGAACTGAGAATCTTGACATTTTATAAGGAACAATCCATTGAACTTTTATAGTGCTGGCTGTTTAATTTAATTTCATATTTACAGAACTACTATGCCAGGCATAGTGACAGGTCCTGAGAACAGGAAGGATCAGTGGACACAGTCTCTGCCTTCAAGAGGATTGGGGCAGACATTGAGCAAGGAAGTAATCACAATGCAGCACGTGTACAAGGATAGAGCTGCTACAAATGCCAGCAGTGATAAGAGGCGTCTGACTCCTAAAAGAAGGGGAGGGTCTTGGAGGAGATAAAGCAGAACTTCAAAAATTAAAAAAGGATTTTCAAAATGGGTAAGTACAGAGGAGTCTAGAATTGTAGGCAAAAGAAACAGGATGTAGAAAGAACTAAAGGTGTGAAGGAGCTCAGCCTATACGGGGGTCTATAAAAACAGTGTGGAAGCATGAAGGAGAGACAAGACAGGAAGTTAATGAGAGGATGTCGTAGGCTTACAGTTCAGGCACACCTAAATAATGATGCCTTGATGGTGAAGAATTTGCCTTCATCATGAGAGCCATGGGACACCACTAAGGATTTTCTGCTGGGCTGTGACATGATTGGATTTGCACTAAAGAGACAATTCTAGCAGCAGTGTGGAAAGAGAACTGGAGGCAGGGCTGGACTCCAGGTAGAAAAACCACGGAAGGGCTGAATGTCATAATTCAGAAGAGAGGTTGAAGGACTGAAAATGGATGGAGAAATAATCACGGTTTGCAAACAACATTATTTGGTGACTGGTTGGACATTGAGGGTTAGAGGAGAGCATCATTGACAATGTCCAACTTTTCAGGTTGAATTACTTTGGATGGGGTGCTGGTGCCCTCTGATAAGTTGAGGAAAAACAGGATGTATTTCATCATGCTGCACACTGGGACACCCAGGTGGGGATGCTCCTTTGGCACTGACCATAGATAGGGTTCTAAACTTCAAAGAAGATGTAGGACTAGGAACGTCAGTTTGCAAGTCTTCCATACTATAGCAGAGAGCTAAAAACATGAGAGTAGACAAAGCACATAGGATGAGGGCCTAGTTGTCAATGACAACTCCATGGGAACCTCAATATTAAAAGATGTGAAGAAAGAAAGAGAAACTACCTATAAGAGATCCATACCTTTTCATTAGGTATGCACTAAATATGCATAAAGATGTATATATTCTTATAATTTGATAGATGTAATCAAATTCCCAAAATAGGGTATTTGACTCCCCCCAAAAAAGGGTCCTAATTTGACCTAAGAAGATTCAGTCATAAGAAGATAAACAGAAGAGAGTAGTGTCATGGTAGTTAATGAATTCAACTATTTTCCCCCCAATAATTTAGGCAATCATTAAACTGTAATTCCTCTAATAGAAATACTTTAGGGTAAGACGGTAACAAGGGAAGAGAAAAGGGCCCAGAAACTTCCTACCATTGCCACTACTTTCTCTCTACCCCGCTTCAACTTCAAGTATAACAAAAAAGGAAAATGTGATTGCCCCGCTCACACCTGTGCTGAGCCTAAGTACAGTGGAAAACTCAGGAGCACATGTTGGGCTGCCTTCCAAAAAGAAGAACCTAAGAGAGCATATGACAAAAAAGGAAAACAGGAAAATCCCCAGATGCTACAAAACTAAAGTGCTAATCCCCAATCCTATTTAACCCTGAAACCTCCTGAATAGTTATTAATTTTCCCTTCTCTGGCCTACCCCAGAAGGCTCCTTACTCTCTTTGCATAACAGGGACCATATCCTCTTTTTTGGCTTTTGGCATTGTGAGCTTTCTTCTTTTTAACAGAGATTAGGATACAAAACACATTTTCTCCTTACATTTCATTTTATTGGCATAGTTTGGTAAGAAAGAAAAAATGATTGATATTTATGACATTAGAAGGATAGACAGCTAAAACAGAACAGGATTCAAGGATGGGTTCAAGCATCCAAGGGCTGGAGAATCCGTATCTCAGCCCTCACCCATCCACGTGTAACTAGCTACCCTCCTACTCAGATTACTCCTGAAATGTTCCCCCACCCCACTAGCACAAACTCCATGCAGAGAGGGATTTTTGTGTGATTCATTCACTTTTTATTCCCAGTCACTAGAACAGCTTGCACTTGTAGATGCTTACTGAATAAGTTATATTTGTGAAATAAGTAAATAATACTTATAGGATGTCACCTGAAGAAAATTTATCCCAGTAAAAATTACCACTGTGGTAATCTCTCTCGTTCATGGATTTCGCTGTGTACTTTGAACTTTACTTTGTGCTTGCATCCTGCGTGAGTGTTTTTGCCCATTCACATCTTTTTTTGGGAGTGGTTTTGAGGTTGCCTCAACCTGGCCCACTGGGCTATGTAGACAGAGACCAAGTTAGGGGGTTGGGGTTGTTGCTTTTTATAGGCAAAGCTATCTCAAAGACTCTGCCCACAGGCAGTACCAGCATCCTCCCTACTTTGACCCGAATGCCTCTCTTTCCTACTGGAGGTACAAGCAGGCCATCCATTTCTAGCTGCAACCCAGGTGTGTGGCCACAGTCTTTGTTCAGTACCAGCATTACAAGGCTATGTGGCTTATCTTTACTCCTAACTGATTATCTATTACTGGTCCACTGTTCTTCCTCTTCTTCTGTTTCTTTGTATTGTATGACTTTTTAAAATACTTTTTTCAAGGCAGGTGCAATGGCCCCACACCTGTAATCATAGCACTTTGGGAGGAGGAGGATAGGGGGTAGGAGAATTACTTGAAGTCAGGATTTTGAGACCAGCCTGAGCAAGAGTGACCCCCCTCTCTACTAAAAAAAAAATTGTCAGGTGAGGTGGGGTGCATGCCTGGAATCCTAGCTACTAGGGAAGCTCGAGCAGGAGGAACACTTGAGCCCAGGAGTTTGAGATTACAGTGAGCTATGATGACCCCATGGCACTCCTCTAGCTTGGGTAACAGCATAAGACCTTGTAGAAAAAACAATAAAAAACTTTTCTAAACTATTCCTATGTCTCTGGAATAGAGTGAAGAAGGTTATGCAATATACCATCTTGATTGGCAGATACCATAATTTTTTGAAGCTCAAAAAATCAGGAGATTAGTTGATTTTCTTTTTTCTTTGAAATTCCTTAATGAAAGATACCTACCAGTGTTACCTACATTACCCTCCTTTCTGGGAAGTAGTTTTTGTTTTTGTTTTTGTTTTTTTCAGAAAACCATAATCAATGAATTATTCTAATGGTGAACTTTGCTTCCATTCTTGGGACTAACTATAGTTAATTCCTTATTTATTTGACAGATTCTTACGCAACACTATATACCAGTCATGGTTCTAACTGCTTTACAAAATTTAACCCTTTTAATGATTTGATAGATTGTTTTCAAAAATGGCTGCAACGATTTTTCCCATCCCTGTATGCACATCCCTTTACAATGCGATATTGTTATCCTTTCCATTAAGAAGTAGCTTCTTTCCCTGTTTTCTTGAAATGAGGCCACCTCATGACTTGTTTTGACAAATTAAATGCAGCAAAAATTACACTGTGTGACTTCTAAATCTAGATAACCAGAGGCTTTGCCGTTTCTCTTCTTGCTTCTTGCTGTCTTGAGATTACTATATAAAGAAATCCAGGGGACAAACTTTAAAGAAACCACATGGAGAGACAGACCCAGCCCACAGCCAGCAGCACTTGTTAGACATGTGAGGAAGACCATCTTGGGCCACCCAGCCCCAAATGTGACTTGGAGCCGTATGAGTGACCAGACCAGCAGAACTGCCCAGCCGAGACAATCCTGGCACAAATGGCCAACATAAGCTTAGGCTATTGTTGATTTAAGACCATAAAATTAAAATTTGTGGTAGTAAGTTATAAAATTGCAGATAACCAATATTATATAATGATCTGCTATTTAAATACTATTGCACTTCATATGCAAATATTTTACTTAAAATTTTAGAACTATGTCCTAAATTACATTAGTCTAGTTTAAGTAGTATAGAATTACCAATTTGTTAAAGATTTGTTAAACCTTACTCAAAAAATTATCTTGGCCCAGTACCTTCATTTCCCATAGATATTTTACTAACCTTCCAATATATTTCTGATTTATTCTTTGTCTATTCTTTGCCTAGTTTTAGTCATTTTATTAATACAGTAGAACCTCCATAGTTGACCACCTCCCTACATTGACCACCTCCATAAGTTGCCCTAATTTTCATAGTTTGTTACAGTCCTTTGAGTGGTCAATTTACAGGGGTTCTACTGTCTATAGCTAACAATGAGATTTTCCATTCTTTAGTCTGTTGAAATACTATAAATATAGGATTTTTCACTGATGTAAAAGTTAAAGAAAAATCTAAAGTTATGAAATTTTTCTTGTTATCCATTGCATTAATGTTGACTAAAATAATTTAATTAACAGTCGTATTTCAAATAACTTCATTGATAAGAAGAGCTAATCAAGAGGTCTTTGGTGTGCCATTTAAAAATCCACCAGTAGGTGGAACTCTAACAATAACTAAATAATCTTCGTTTATTAGTACCTCTGTTTCCTACACTATTCTCACTTCGTGTTAAAAACAAAAACTACATAATTCTAAAATCAAAATTGAAATCAAGAGCACATGATATAATAATTTATGAAAGTATATTATCCAGGTGGACATTAAAATGTATCATTTAGAAAAGTGAATGCCTACCAAAGATTCAACTACATGAATAAAAAGAAAATATATTTTCAGAAACTCTATTCAGATATTTATACACTTTAAATACAAACAATTTAAATTTCCAAATATAGAAAAATAGTTAAATGAATTACAATACATTTATATGGTGGAATAATGTGAAGCCATTAAAAAGTATATGCTCAAAGACTTTCTAGATGCTCAGAAAAAAAGAAAGGTAAAATGCAAAATTAACTTTATCTAATTTTTATAAAAACTACACGCATACATACAAATAACCTGAAAAGATATCAATATGTTGATATTGATTTTTCCTGGGAGGTGAGATTACAGGTGATTTTCATCAACTTTTTGTGTCTTTCTTTAACATCCAAATTCTCTTTAAGGAGCCTGATTTGCTTTTCATAATCAAAGGAAAATTTTTATGTAGAATGTGCTTGGCATTCTTCTTACAGAGTCACATCTCATTAGTAATAAATAAATTTCAAATTAATAAATGATATAGGCAGTGACCTTCTTACTTAAAATCCTGGGATCTACTTTTTCATGGCAAAATATACATTCAAGTTTCCAAGGAGAGAAAAAGAGGGACCCAGTGGAGGGCTCAAAGAAGAGGCAGGCTTCTTTCTGTGGCTGGAGGTTCCCTAATGGAAAGATGCTTCATCACCCTCCCTCTCTCCTCCTTTACTATGGTTCACTTGGCCTCAGAACGCAGGAATGGGTTATACGTGCCCACAGCCTTAATGACCGAAGGAGATTCTCCCAGTGTCCTCTCCATGGGTAGGAACAGAGATGACTCCATGGCCTGAGCAGCCAGGGCTGGGGATGGCTCCAACGCGAGAGCTACGGGGACCCGAGCACCTTCAGATCACAAATCTGTCTGGGAGCTGCTGCTGCCCTTCAGGAGCAGGCTGATCTTCACTAAAAGTGCCAGGATAATTGAGGATTTTTTTATTACTTTCACAGATAATTTTGTTAAAAAAAAAAAAAAGACATTACTATTTATAAGGCCTTGGTCAGAAATCACTGCATTTTTGCATTAGGACTTTATCCTTCCTCACTTTGAGGCATTGGATTCTGGCTTCTCTTGAGAGCAGGGATGGGTGGGTGTTTGAGGAGTTGGACAGAATCAAATGAGGGCACCACAGGCCAGCATGCCGGTCCTCGCAGGAGATGGAAAGTGAAAGCGTGAGAGGCTGAGGATGAATGAAAGGCAAGCCACACAGCTTCAGCCGCATGGTGGCCAGGACAAGAGCATGGTCAGAGAAGGGTGATGTTTTCAGTTTTATATTTTCAGTCACTTTTTGGAAGTAAAATTTACATAGAATATAAACCTCCAATGTTAAGGGTCATTTGTTGAGTTTTGAGAGATACCTAGTGTTGTAAATCACCAGCACAATCAGCTTTAAGAACAAGCCTATCCCTCGTGATGCATGCTCCATACACTTGGCAACCGGTCACTTCCCCTGTACTTTGCATTTTGAATGGATTTAATGCTTCCAGAAGAGAAAACTGTGACACATGGTTGACAAGGGCAAGGGTGGTTCTGGGAATATGGCATTTGAACTTGAGACTGTCCCAACAACCTGGGCCGCGATGTTATCATACATACAGAGACAAGGGGATCTCAAATCTGGAAAAATAGAGAGAAAACAGAGACAGCAAGACAAAGTGAAAAATCGGACAATATAGCAGGGGTGGGAACAGAGAGAAAGAAGAGAGCTGAGAAGAGCCTGCAGCGCGTGGAGGTGGAAGCCGGGAAAGCAAGGCCGGGCGCGAGTGTGCACTTTACGTTTTTAGTTTCTACTTCTTCTAAAATAATCTGGTAAGGGGAAGATAATTACAAAATCTTTTTTTTTTCTTTGTAGAGACAGAGTCTCCCTTTATCGCATTTAGTAGGTAAGGCTCACAGCAACTCCCAACTCCTGGGCTTAGGCAATTCTCTTGCCTCAGCCTCCCAAGTAGCTGGGAGCCACCACAATGCCTGGCTATTTTTTTGTTGCAGTTTGACCAGGGCCAGGTTTGAACCTGCCACCCTCGGTATATGGGGCTGGTGCCCTACCCACTGAGCCACATATGCCACCCTGAAAGTCAAATTTTTAAAACTAGAAAAATTAAGGAGAGAAGGCAGAGGAAATGAAGGGGGGGGGGAATCCAGAATTTCCCAGGTGTTCTCATTGAACCCCTGAGCTGGTGTATCTCCCACGTACCTCTAGCAGGCTGATGTTCTGAGACAGGCAACATTCACCTTGGACTCACTAGCCCAGTGGTCTTCACTCTGTGTCGGGGTGTATGTGTGTCCCTGGCATATTTTCAAACACCAGGAGTTTAGTCAGCCCTCTCAAAAAGACCTGCAGGGACAGACCAATGTCTCCGCCGGGAAGTCGGCTGCCTCGCCTCACTTGGCCCCCAGGCTTCTGCGTCCTCCGGGAGGGCAGGGGTCCGCAGGCAGGACTGAAACCATGTCCTCTCCCTCTCACGCAGAGCCAGCTGCAGCCTGGCCCACCTCAGCTGTAGCTCTGTCTGACAGGCATCATCACATACACGTCTGCTTGGTGACAGTAAAAGGAATTTTACTAGTTGCCCAACGTTGGTCTGCCCCTGTGCAAGGCTTACGGCACAGACCTGCCCCTCGGGTGCTGAACGACTCCTCACTTCTCGCCAAGTGAACCTCCCCATGTTTGCCGTCACACTTCTCTCGCTCTGGCACCCGCATGGAACTTCCAGGCTGCACAAAGGTTACCTGACACACAGTGTCAGTGGGAAGGTGGCCAGGGCCTGGGCACGGTGGGCAGCGTGACCTTAGCGGTTGTGCACTTTCAGTTGCTTTTTTGAAGCATAACGTACAAAGTACACCAGCACTTTTCAAACCCTGGTCATTTCTCCACACCCTGGACTTTCCTGATTCCATCCATCTGTTGACTTGAGTCCCCTTGCGGGCCCTGCTGCGTCGTAGGAAATCAGTCAACCAATGGATGCTAAGGTGTTCCTGGAGTTGTGTGTTTTCCCACAAGTGACTCTTCAGAGCACCTGATAGTCTCTTAAATCAGTGGTTCTCCACCAGGGTGAGAGACGGTTTTGATTATTCAGGAGTGGAGGACAAGCAGATGTTACTGCATCTGGTGGGTAGAGGCAGAGGGTGCTGTGGCTCACAGAACCGCCCCACAACAAAGAATTGTCTGGCCCAGACCGTCAGCAGTGGCAAGGCTGGGAAACTTTGCTTGAAGAACTGACTTAAATAGTGGAGATTTTTTAAAATTCTGTGCTAAGCTGGTAAAAGGAAATATTTTAGGTAGCTGAGATTTATGGCATTCTTTTTTTTTTTTGAGACAGAGCCTCAAGCTATTCCCCTGGGTAGAGTGCCATGGCATCACAGCCCAACTCCTGGGCTCACGCGAGTCTCCTGAATCTGCCTCCCAAGTAGCTGGGACCACAGGTGCCGGCCACAATACCCGGCCATTTTTTGGTTGCAGCCATCATTGTTGTTTGGCAGGCCGGGCTGGGGATATGAACCTGCCACCTTAAGTGTACGTGGCTGGCGCCTTAGCCGATTGAGCCACAGGCACCGAGCCTTTGTGGCATTCTTTATTGCAAAATTGTCAAAACCTAGCATAACTCCCAGCAAGAATAGCACAGTCTAGAATCTGCCATTGTTACTTTTCAGCATGAAAAAGTCCACTTCGAATTACCTGAAAGCACCTCCCAGTGCCACCTTCTCTCTTAACGCAGGAGTCATCCCAGACCCTGACAATACCTCGGTACAGCTGCCTCCAAAATGTTTTTCCTCAGAAACAGTGACATAAGCCTTTTGTAACATTTCATGCTAGGACACGGGACCAACAATTATCAGGCTGTTTTCTGAGAGTGTGATTCAATTCATATCAAACCCGTTGGTGTCATAAGGGATATCATTATGTGTTTCCATTATATGAACAAAACCCACATAATATTCCAATATCCTCGACAGATTTGGCCCTAAAACTGGAAAATGATGTATTTTGAAAATATATTCACAGTAAAACTGAGAACTGCAAGTCATTTCTTGACCCTGAGTTGCTGATGCACATTTACACTTCAAACCTGTGGTGGAAAACCTGACAGCACCATTTGATGTTTACATGAAAATGGACATCAAAGACCGCACTGTGTTCCAGCTCCTCCCGCAGGCACAGATTTCCAGCAGAAAGTGATTATTCCTCTGATTACCTATGCCTATTGTCATGGTCATTCCATCTAAAGCTTTTTTAGAATTTAATAATTGTCTTTTGTTGACCAGGATAATAGTGCAGAGGGCCTCGAGGCACACGTGAAACAGCCATGCACAATACCGGCCAGTAAGTGGCCAGGGAAATTGAAAAACAGACTAAATCCACTGGACTTTTGTAATGAAATAAACTCTGAATAGAAGAATAAAATATAATCAATGGCTGGATGTGTATTGTTACTTTGAAGCTTTTCCCAGCTACCACCATCATCAGATCAGAGTAGATGCTAACACCCACTACTTTAAATAATTATTGGATTATTTTTTCTCATTATTTATCATTCAGCACCACCCCACTTGATGTTATAATTAGTTCTCTGATAAACCTTTCACAAAATAAATGGTACTGCTTTTCTAGTAATAGAGGCCTGGAAATGGGGTACAGAAGGCAGGGAAAACAATTTGGTCTCCATTTCATGTGCCAGGAAATGAAGCTGTGTTTGAACATTGACTGTGGGCTTACTAAATTATGTTTCTCAAATTTATCTGGGGATTATGAAATTAATAATAATTATATGTATATATTTATAAGCATAAAACATTACCATCAAATAGCTTTAATAACATTTTATATTTAGGTCTAATTCAGGATTCAATTAATACATATCACAAATGGTAATTGAGGTGAGCACATAGATAGAAGTAAATAAACCTATCTCTTTTTGGTCACAATGAATGAATATATTCTTGAAAGAACTATTCCTTTCTTTTTTTTTTTTCAAGACAGAGTCTCACTTTATCATCCTGGACAGAATGCCATGGCATCATCAAAGCTTGCAGCAACCTCAAACTCTTAGGCTCAAGAGATCCTCCTGCTTCAGCCTCCCAAGTAGTTGGGACAAAGGAGCCTGCCACAATGCCCGGCTAGTGTTTCTATTTTTAGTAGAGATGGGTTCTCTCTCTTCCTCAGGCTGGTCTCAAACTCCTCAGCTCAAGCAGTTCACCTGCCTCAGCCTCTCACAGTACTAGAGTTGCAGGCGTAAGCCACCATGCCCAGCCAAGAGAACTGTTTCTAAAGAGAAATGAGGAAGAAAGTCACCAGTTACCAGGGGCACTACATAAAATATTTTCACTGGGAGAGGTTTTAAAGAAAATATATTTTATCATCTCATTTTAAAGATGAGAAACCTAAAATCACTGGAGAAATTAAGCAATTTTCTTATGGTCACATAGCTAATTAGGAGCAGAATTTTGTTTACTTAAAAGAGATGACTTGGACTTCCAGTGAGCTGATCTTAAAGAACATTGAACACTTCAATGGCAAAGATCACAAAGAGATACAAAATGAACATAAATTTATTATTTGGTCCTCAAGTTAAGTGTTCTTGCTACTTCTAGGTCTTCTTTTCTGATCTTAAAACTCCATTCATCCTGTATGCCCCTATTTTGATCATGTCAATTTTTTTTATTTATTTAAAAAAATCTCAGTGGCTCTGTATCACTTGCAAATAATGAGTTAATTTCTCAGTCTGGCTTTCAAAAGCTCCTTCCATTCTGGCCATGACCCACTCCTGCTCACTTATCATTGGCTACTTCACTGGGTGAAATCCTCTGCCAGACCCAGAATGCACTGTGCATATTTCAGCCTGAGCACCTTTATCATTCCAAAGTCACCTGCACAGAATGCTAGCCCTTCACCTCTGCCTCTCTGCTATCTCAAGGGCAGATGACAGTGCCCTGTGCTTCTGCTCCTGCCCAGAGAGGACCCCACTAGGTCCCCACCACACTCTCCTCACTGAAATCAGACTCAGCCCAGAATGTGTCTCCATAGAGACTTCCAGGCCACCATGATGGTTCAAACCAATTTGTCATCCTTGTCAGATCCTCCCTGGTCTTCCACATCTGGCTCAAGTCCCTTGTGTTAACTTTTTTTTCACTCAAACCCATGAAACTCTCTCCATCCTCTAAATTCTTTTTACTTACTGCCTACGTTTTGGTTATAATATTTCTGAAACCAAAGACCATTTATTTCATTTTTTAGTATTTATATGATAATATACACATAATAACTGCTTGATAATATCTGTGCCACCAGCAAAGTGTGGTGTGTGGTGTATATGCATTTGTGTATTCTAAATATTAAAGTAATTGTCTGAATGGGTTAATATTTAGGCAGAATACTGATTTTAAAAAAATTAATGCTTATTTTCTATTTTAACAAAGGAAGACTGTCTTCTATTAATTATGCATGCATGATACTCATGTAATTTTTTTATGTGCATGTGTTTATTTGGTTTCCACTTTTTGCCTTAAAGAGGCATAAAACTTAATAACAATAACAATATTTAAGATAAGGACTAGAAACAAAAACCTTGTAAAGAACGAACAAAAATAAATACATTCGGAAAAGAAATCAGATGATTGCTGCAACGAAATATTGAGCAATAATAATAATAATAATGCAAAAAAGTAACATTCACATTGTCAGATAAAAGTAAGTCCATCATAGAATGCTTTGACTCTAAGGTTCAGTAACTGAGTCATCAGTTAACTTCTTTTTTTTCCCCCAAAGTCTCAAAAAATAGACAACTAAT
>CAUYQV010052710.1:0-31078 GCA_963574575.1 Galagoides demidoff
GGGCGCCTGTGGTCCCAGCTACTTCTTGGGAGGCAGAGGCAGGAGACTCGCTTGAGCCCAGGAGTTGGAGGTTGCTATGAGCTGTGATGCCATGGCACTCTACCCAGGGGGATAGCTTGAGGCTCCGTCTCAAAAAAAAAACATTATTTAAGCAGTATTTTGTGTGAAGCTGAGAAACTCGAAAATATCATCATCACATGTAACATTATGAGAATTTAGATTTCATAACAAAGTTTAAAATCAAGGTAAATTATTTTCAAGAATGAATAATAATCTAAGTCTTTTTTCAAAATAAATTAATTTTCAAACAACAATAACACTCTAATTTTAAGGTAAATATTATGAAAACACTAATTATGAAAAGAGTATTATGAGTAATAACAAAGAAGTTTTAGAAATACAATACCTTGGTTAGTGCAGCAGTATGATCTTCTCCACAACAAATATAAACTATTTTCTGGGATCTTAATGACTTTAGTAAATTAGGAACATATCTATCTGAAAATTCCAACAAGAAATGTTAGCAGTATTTTTATAATTTAAACTCTTACAAAATGTGTTTTCTTTATAGCTTCCAAAGCTCAGTAGTTAATGATAACTAAATAATTTTAACTATGATTCAATGACTTTGCAGTACAAGCCTACTAAATTGAGTTCCCAAGCCCATCCATCCATGCTACTGTGATAATCCAGGGATTTAAAAATAGTTAACTATTAAATAGCCAAAATGCCAATCTGCAATTACAGGAGTCAGCAATCTAGAAACTCCAAAACTATTCTGTTCAACTGGCTGAGTACAGCGGCTCACAATTGTAATCTTAGCACACTGGAAGGCCACGGCAGGAGTGCTTGAGTTCAAGACCAGCCTGAGCAAAGCAAGACCCTATCTGTACTAAAAATAGAAAAATTAGCATGTCGTCCTAGTTACTTGGGAAGCTGAAGCAGGAGGATTGCTAGAGACCAGAAGGTTTGAAGTTGCTGTGAACTAGGCTAAGGCCACTGTAGTCTAACCCAGGCAACAGAGCAAGACACTGTCTCAAAAAAAAAAAAAAAACTACTCAACTGCTTCTATTGTAATTTTTCCATATATACACATCAATCTTTATGATCATCTTGCGATAATTATTAAGCTCACAGGATTGTACTTACAAGCCTGAAAATTATACTTTCTGCTATTCTGTAGCAGAAAAGATACATAATGTACTAATCGGAACAAAATATTCTTTAATTCTTCCTGAAAGTATTATTTGCTTATTATTACCAGTTGTTACTAGATAAACAACCCACTTTGGTCCATTTTAGTCATTACAATAATGCTAAATTTTATGAAATAAGTTTTGTAGGTAAAATAATTGGCATTCAACCTAATGCAGTTATGAAGTTCAGTTCTAAGATCTCAAGTGATTTCAAATTATTAAAATTTTTTAAAATACAAAATGTTTAACTAGCATTGGTGTCGAAAGTGAAACACAACCTAAGATTAATTTAACAATGCAAATCATTTAAATATTTCTTCAAAAAATTCAACAGATGAACAGTTGACTTTACTTCCCCAGAATAATTTTACAGCTTCTTTCCACTGATGGTTGCCTATAACAGAAAAACTTTGATACCCAATATGAAGTAATTTTTTCAACTGTCTTTTAATGAATATCCAACAATAAAGACTTTATTCATATATACTTTTTATAGGTTATTTTATAATAAGAGAATTTTTTTGCCATTTATCCCTCCAAAATATGATTCCTAAATGGAATTTTTAAATTAACATCACATCCTCACCTCTACACCAGGGAAGATTTGGATACATTTCTCTCTGATACTAAGAATCACTTATCCATCTCAAAAGACTATCTCTTTTATAAAAGTACATTTAAAATACAAATAATGAGAACTTACCATTTTCATCGTTAAGACCTAGCTGACCAAATTTGTTGCGTCCCCACCCAAAGATAGCTCCAGAAAGGGTGAGGACAAAACTATGGGCTCCTCCAGCAGCAATTTGCATAAAAGGGATTCCAACCAATGACTTAATCAGCTGTGGTGATGTCTGCTTTTTGCAGTCAAGGCCTAAACCCAACTGGCCATATTTATTCTGTCCCCAACAGAAGACTTCACTTGCTATAAAACAAAAATAAAAAAATTAACTACTTTTCTCACATGCAAAAAATTTCATTTGACAATTATCTGTTATTTTGGGCCATTCTCTTATGAGAAAATATGGTCCTCTTTTTAGAAATTAAGTTTATTTCTATATGAAAATGTAACATTAAGAACATTCTGTATTAGTACACTTTAAGTCTAATTGACTACACCGATGAGTACGTGAGTCACACTAATACAGTCTCATTTTATTCTATCATTTCTCCCAAGAATCACTCATCCAAGCTGAAGGGCTTTAGACAGCAACTGGTATGCTATCATATTCAAAATTTTATCACTGGTCCAGACCTCTCCTGAGCAATAAACCCATACAACCCATTGTTTACATGACATCAACACTCAAAAATTTCAAACGCATGACCAAACAGAATTCATAACCCCCACCCTAACTCCCATACCTCAACCTCTTTCCAGCATTGCCCATTTTGGTAAATGATATCATAACTGATTCAGTAGCACAAGTTACACACCTAGAAGATTCCTTAATACCCCTTTTTTTCTTCTTTTTTTTTTTTTTTTTTGAGACGAAGCCTCAAGCTATCCCCCTGGGTAGAGTGCCATGGCATCACAGCTTATGGCAACCTTCAACTCCTGGGCTCAAGCAAGTCTCCTGCCTCCGCCTCCCAAGTAGCTGGGACCACAGGCACCCGCCACAATGCCCGGCCATTTTTTGGTTGCAGCCATCACTGTTGTTTGGCGGGCCCAGGCTGGGGATTCGAACCCGCCACCTTAGGTGTACGTGGCTGGCACCTTAGCCAATTGAGCCACAGGCACCGAGCCCCCCTCCTCTTCTTTTATCTCATACACATCCAATCCATCATCTATCATCAAATTTTCTTTCTAAAGTAAAATATGGCAGGTAGATCCATTCCTCCCCATCTTACCTGGTTCCTATAATCATTCTCCCTGTCCATCACTTCTGCTCCCCCACTGCCATCCTACTTCGCACTTCAGACACTTTTTACTGAACCAACAACTGGCATTAAATGACAGACACTATTAATAACTAATTTTTTTAAAATCTGCACTATAAAACAGTATACACTTAAAAGCAAGCTGTTCTCCAAAAAAAAATTAGATCCCTGCTTCCTCTTCCAAGAGACAACCACTCTTTCTGATTACCGGTAAATCCTTTCAGAAATTTTCTATGCAAATATAAGCAGATATTTGTATATATGCATAGAGATATAACAATGCCTATTTGATAATTCTGCTCACCTGAAAAGAAAAATTTCTCATTTGCTCCTGGGATAAACACTTTTATTATAACAAGGTCTGTAAGACTCTATGTGGCCTACCTGTATTTCCAGACTCTTTTCCTAGCACCTTCTTTCCAGTACCATACTTGCCTTCCTTTACCTTCTCCAATGGCCACTTCATACAAACTTGCTACTCCCTCTACCTAAACCTTCCCCTTATCTTTGTTCAGTTTACTTCTACTCTCTCAATAGGAGCTTTTCTTCCCTGATCTCCCAGAGTTACTTCCCCATTGTATGTTCTAAATGCCCTAAACTTCTTCTGTACAGTCACTGTCATAGTACATAATTATCATATATCATTATTTGTATGACTGTACCATGAGGGCTACTTAAGTAGTATATTGCTTACTATTGTGTGCCTATTCAGACTAAAAAAAAAAGGACAGTAAATGGATAAGATACTGCCTAAAGCATAAAGTTGAACAATGCAAAAAAAACAGATCAAGATGGAAAACTCCTCAGTAAAATCTTTGGATTTAAATCTGTTAGATCTACATACCAAAATATTAAAAGAGGTACTGGCGAAGCAACAAGAAAGAATACATAGAGATGCCATGTTCCTCACTGTCTACAGAAATCCAAATTCCTTAATATGATATTGAAGACCCTTTATAACAAATTTCTATTTTTATTTCAACCTCAACTAATGTATGAGTATGCTTCCCGTGTCCTCACAATACACATAACTCTACAAGCCATGACTTTCTTAAATCTATGCCTTTATTAGTACTATCCCCTTAGTCACTTAACATTTCCCCTAGCCTAGCTGCTTCTCAACATTTCTCCAATTCTTAATTCTACTCATCTTTTGAGATTTGCACCAAATACCAATCCTCTCTTCATTGTTACCAGTTCTACCAATTAGAACTAATTAATTACATCTTTTTCTTCATTGTCTTTTTTTTTTTTTACCTTGTGCAAAACACTATGTTTTTGTCCACTTCAAACTACAGTTACTTGGATATCTGCCTCTTCCCCTCAAGCAGTAGTTCTCAACCTTCCTAATGACACGATGTATTTTCACTGTTACAAAGGGGTCGTGACCCACAGGTTGAAAACCGCTGCCCTAGAGTGTATGCTCCCTAAAACTGTCTTTCTTAATTTATCTGTGTTTCTCTACAGTTCTAGTCTAGTGTTTTATTCATAGTAGGCTCGCCAGACACTTAGTGAATTAAAATAATAGTAATAATAATGGAGATACTGGAAATTATTTTTGATGGTGAAAAATAAACATATGACGGGTTTTTTACTGATCCAAATTCCAATCTTTAGCTGGCTATGAATAAGTTAAAGCAGTAAGAGAAAAATGCAAACAAAGCTAGTAAGGATGTTTAGCTTTCTTCTCTATTTTTATTTGTAAGAAGTATATCTAGGCCAGACCCAGTGTCTCATAACTAATCCTAGCACTCTGAGAGGCCAAGGCAGGTAGATTGTTTGAGTTTAGGAGTTCAAGACCAGACAGCAAAAGCCAAGACCTGGTCTCCAAAAATCCAGGCATTGTGGCAGGTACCTGTAGCCCAGGTACTAAAGAGGTTGAGACAAGAGAATCACTTGAGCCTCAAACCAGAAGTTTGAAGTTGCTGTGAGCTTGAGGAGGGATGGGGGTGGGCATGCAACAAAATGAGACTCTGAAGAAGAAAACAAAAAAATAAAGGTTTGTCTGCTAGATTAAGAGATACTAGGGAAGCACTCTTTCCCAACTATGAAAGAATAGCTTTTCATTGTTTAATAAACAATTAGACACAAAAACCAATTTCATACCTATATAATAAACAATTTAAAAAACACCACTCACAACAAAAATTAAAGACCTAAGAAAAGTCTAATAAAAGATATATTAAAACATATCCACCTAAAACAAAATACTGAGAAAAATTAAAAGGAGACAAAATAAATGAAGAAATATACCTTGTATAAAAATTAAAAGATTCAATATTGCAAAGATCTTCCTCGAACTGATTTTGAGACAATGAAATCCCAATAAAAATTTCTGGCCTGGAATGGCAGTTTACAATTATAATGCCAGCTCTTTGGGAAGCTGAGGCAGAAGGACTCTTGAGTGACCTCATCTCTACTTTTAAAATAATTTTTTTTTTTCTGAGATAGAATTTCACTTTCTCTTCCTAGGTAGAGTGCTGTGACATCATAGCTCACAGCAACCTCAAACTCCTGGGCTCAAGCAATTCATTTGCCTCAGCCTCCCAAGTAGCTGAGACTACAGGTGCCTGCCACAATGCTGGCTATTCTTTTTAGAGATGGGGTCTCGCTCCTGCTCAGGCTGGTCTTGAACTTGTGAGCTCAAGCAATCCACTTGCCTTGGCCTCCCAGAGTGCTAGGATTACAGGTGTGAGGCACAGCGTCCAGTCTAAAATAATTTTTTTTATTTAAACATTAAAAAAAAAAACAGCAGTTTTTCTGTGTATGAGAAAGACAGAGAGAAATAGAACACACATGTGAGTGCTTACAAGCTAATTCTAAATTTTATGTGGAAAAGGATCAAGAAGAACTGAGACAATCTGATAAAAATAAGAACAAAGTTGGATGGGGCAGCGCCTGTGACTCAAAGGAGTAAGGCGCTGGCCCCATATGCCAAAGGTGGCGGGTTCAAACCCAGCCCCAGCCAAAAACTGCAAAAAAAAAAAAAGGTATAAAAGAACAAAGTTGGATAACTTTCCACTCATTTAAAAAAGTTCCAAGTAGGGTTGGCACCTGTAGCAAGTGTTTACGGCACCAGCCACATGCATGCCGGCAGGTTCAAGTCTAGCCTGGGCCAGATGAACATTAATGACAAATGCAATAAGAAAATAGCCAGGCAATGTGGCAGGTGCCTGTAGTCCCAGCTACTTGGGAGGCTGAGGCAAGAAAATCTCTTAAGCCCAAGAGTTTGAGGTTGCTGTGAGCTGTGACGCTATAGCACTCTACCAACAGCGACATAGTGAGACTTTGGCTCCAAAAAAAAAAAAGTTTCAAGTACTAAAACTGAAAAAAGGAAAGAAAATTAAAACAATGCTTACCTTTAGAAAGTGCCAGTGAATGATAGTAACCACAAGCAACCTGTACTATCTGGATATCTGACAAACTTTTAATATTTCTAGAAAACAAGAAGAGATAAGGATCAGTTAATTCCATTTAACAAATGGATTCTGAATGCTACTTATTGACTACTTACTATGTGCAAGTAGGATTTTTTAAATTTATCTAGCAGGTCATATTATTTTTTTTCATACAAGTCCAATTTACCAAAAGTTTATGCTAAAATCAGTAAATAAGATACAAATTAAAAAAATTAAAAGGTGTGATGAGAAAACACCTTGGAAATATTTCAACAAAATGAACTATACTCACACCTTAAGTACTCGTCAGAGTGGTCTTAAAATTCAAATGTTTTCCCTTATTATTAAAATATTTTTAAAAAATCTTTAGTTTTAAAAATCTAGAATGTATGTTCTTTCTCAGGTTCCTAGAGAACCAATAGGGATCCCTAAATCATTTTGCTCTACCACCAATTCACAAATTATGAAACATTATTGCTTTCAGGCTATCCTTTCACTTTACATCTAAATAGGTGCATTCAATTTATTTTTTTTTCCAGCAAAATTTAAGCAATTCACGTTTATGATGATTCATACTATGCTAAGTCTTATTTTCTGGCATTTTGTGTTTTGTCCTTACACTTTTGTAATTTCTTTTCCCTCCTTTTCTGATTTTTAATACAATGCAATTCTAAATGCTAATTTTTAAAACATTACAAAAATTAATTAGCTTTGTGCATCAACCATCCCAAAATCTTTTTACATAGGTCCCCTTTACCTGGCCATGCTACTGTTGGTCCTGAATGAGTGTTTTCAAGAAAAAAAGGGGGTGGGGGACAGGGGAGGAAACATAATATGTTTCTTATTTCCCTTTACCTGATACTGCCACCTGACCTGATTCTGCCATATGAGAGTCCGGAACAAGTTCTGAGCAGAGTGTCGAAACACCTGATTTTCGGGAAGCAGCTTCAGCAAATCAAATTTTGAGTAGGAAAAAGGAGAGTTACTCTAATTCTATATTGTTGTATTAAAAATATTTTTATTTAGTGGATTTATGCTCTTATCTACAAAACCTAAGAGTTGAACTGCTACAATTTAGCAGACTCCAATAAATTAGGAGGTTCCAGTGCACCTTAAAATTTTCATATGTAATAAATTGCCATTTTTCCACAATAGTAAAATCAAACATTTACAATGTGAAAATAATAATAAATAAAAAATACATGGCAGCTAACTCAGGAGGCTGAGGGGGGAGGACTGGATTAAGGCTAGGAGTTTAAGACCAGCCTGGGCAACATAGCAAGACCAAATATCTAAAAAAAATAATAAAATAAAAGATAAAAAAGGATTTTTTTTAATTGTACATGGACAACTGTGCTCAAGTTACTAAACATTTACTGCTACTGCTTATACACAGCAGGCATACCCTATTTTGAGAGGAAAAAACATCTATTCCAGGTATCAAGTAAAATTTTACAAATAGAACATTACAAAATACTACATTCTCATGTCATCCTATATTTTTCCCTTCATAGTATTTATCACTACTAATTACAAGCGTATCTATTCATTTAACATTTGTCTCCTTTGCTAAATAAATAATAAGCTCTGGGAAGGCAAACTATGTTTCTTATGCCCATTAGAATACTTAGCACCCACCATAGTGCCTGGCAAATTAATGAAACACTGTTACAGAATAAATAAATTTGTAAAGTGTTGGAGGCTTTAGTATTAAGTTAGTCATAAAGTTAGCCAAAAAAAACCTTCTAAATTTACAGAGCAATTTATACTCACCGATTCTCTCTTCCAAAATACCATTCTAATGGCCAGGCATGATAGCTCATGCCTACAATCCTAGCACTCTGGGAAGCCAAGGCAGGTAGATTGCTTGAGCTTAGGAGTTCAAGACCAGCCTGACCAAGAATGAGACTCTGTCTCTATTAAAAGATACCTGGCAGGCTGAGGCAAGAAGATTTGCTCAAACCCAAGAGTTTGAGGTTTCTGTGAGCTTGGCTCCATGACCCTCTACCCTGGGTGACAGACAGAGACTCTATTAAAAAAAAAAAAAAAAAAAACAGAACTATCCTAAGGCTTATAAGTGTTAATTACATTAGCCATATCTACTACAGAGAAAATATATTCTTCTGTGGCATTACTGTGTTAAAGAAAAATTTATCACATTTCATCTTCATATGGATTTATTATTGCATAATACACAGAAGATAATGAGTATTTGCATTTATCAATTTTTTTAAGTTTTCAGAAATAAAAAAGAAAATTCATACGAATGGTAAAACTTAATTTACCAAATTGGCTTCCCCTCTCCCATTTTTCCTAATAAGATAAATTAGAAAATACTTAATTAAATAGTATTATGTAGAACTCATCAAAAGTAATCCCTTTTGTCAAATAAAAAAAGATAATGTAAATTTAAAGAGTTAGATGTGTTTAATAGTTTTTAATTTTTAAAAGGATTTAAATATACTTAACAAAAAAGTAAAAATAAGCTAGAACAAATCTGAAAATTGAAAAATAGAACATACACACACAAAACATGAAAATCCCTAATTAATCTATAAAAAAATTAAAATTCAGACCTCTAGACCAAACATTTTATACTACTTATTAATTTAAAAAAAGTCTCTCAAGTCCAGAATATGCCAAACATTTTAAATGACTATGGTAATACTAAAAGGGTCCCCTGAATCATTTCTTGAGTGAAATCTTGAATGAGCTCTGAACTCTGTAAGAAAACAGTTAACAAACTAGGAAATAAAATTCTTTCCTTGGGATTGTGCCAAAGCACATTAATCACTGTGTATATATACTCCCATATTCTTCTATTTTTAGAACTGTATATATATACTCCTGTATTCTTCTATTTTTCCAACTTAATGTATAGTAACAATATAGGCAGAAACCAGGCATTGCCAGTTGTGTTTATAAAGCCAAAGTCCAACAAATAATGTTAACTAGTGAAAAGTTTATATTGATTAAACTTTTGTGAAACTAGGGCAGCACCTGTGGCTAAAGTGAGTAGGGCACTGGCCTCATATATGGAGGGTGGCGGGTTCAAACCCAGCCACGGCCAAACTGCAACAAAAAATAGCCGGGCATTGTGGCAGGCACCTGTAGTCCCAGCTACTCAGGAGGCTGAAGCAAGAGAATTGCCTAAACCCAAGAGCTAGAGGTTGGTGTGACCTATGACACCACAGCACTCTACTGATGGCGACAAAGTAAAACTCTGTCTCTAAAAAAACAAACAACAAAAAAAGACTAAAATTTTGTGGAACTAATGCATTAAATACTTTTCCAATAAAATACAATTAACAATTTTCTATTTCTCATTATCCTAATGATTTGTGAAATATCTTTATACTGACTTTTTCAATCTTGAAAAATGAAGAGTAACAACTGATCTAATCGCTATCATTAAAAATACTCTTTCTTTTTAATCTACCATGTTCTTAATTTTCAGATGCTAAAATTAGGCAGAAACTGTTAATTTTTAAAAGTGAGTGTTAAAGGCTGGGCGTAGTGGATCATACCTGTAAATCCCAGCACTCTGGGAGGCTAAGGTGAGTAGATTGCCTGAGCTCAGGAGCTGAAGACCAGCCTAAGCTAGAGGGAGACCCTGTCTCTAAAAAATAGCCAGGTATTGTGGTAGGCACCTGTAGTCCCACCTACTAGGGACCTGAGGCAAGAGGATCACTTGAGCCCAAGAATTTGAGGTTGCTGTGAGCTATGATGCCACAGCACTCAACTCCAGGGTGACAAAGTAAGACTCTGTCTCAAAATAAATAAATAAATAAATAAAATAAAAGTAAGTGTTAAAAAAATAAATTTTATTTCTGATCAATCTCACAATTCAAATATGTTTACTTAGTTTGTATAGTTCAGAAATGGCTGTACTCATAAGAATCACCATTTTATTCTGTCCTGTCATAATTTTTGAATTCATGTATCTCCAAGCAGCCAAACTTTAAAAACTGAACTGAAACTTTATTGCCAACAACTGTTTGTTGTTCTAAGGTTTGGTGGAAAATTAATTATTTCCACTAAGATTACAAAACTAAGATAGTAAAATTAGGCTTAGTTTTTTTAAATATAAAAGTTTAATACATACTCTACATTTAACAAAAAAAAACTAGCCAGAAATTCAGGTCTATAGAAACCACTGCTATTGAAATTATTCATTCTTTTCCCAAGAAGTAAAAACAAAACTAGAAGGAAAAAATTATCAAACTAGTAATTTCAAATAATCTGCTTATTAATTACATATTTTTTTTTTTTTGAGATAGAGTCTCAAGCTGTTATCCTGAGTAGAGTGCCATAGCATCATAGCTCACAGCAACCTCAAACTCTTGGGCTTAAGTGATTCTCTTGCCTCAGACTCCCAAGTAGCTGGGACTATAGGCGCACACCACAACACCCAGTTTTTTTTTTTTTTTTTTTTTTGGTTGTAGTTGTCATTGTTGTTTGGCAGCCCGGGCTAGATTCAAACTCACCAGCTCTGGTATGTGTACGTGGCTGGAGCTCTAGCCACTGAGCTACAGGTGCCGAGCCTACATATTCTTCTCTAAATTAAAAGTGTTGCTTAATTTACATACTATCTATTGATTGGGTATAAAAATGGCTTTTGTTATCAAAACACTATAGCTAATGTGAATCTTCATTTTTCTGGTGATCTTATAAAAAAATCAATAAACAATAATTTATAGAAATTTTATAGAAATTTATTTACAGGTAATATATGAACACTTTACAAAGCTGGCTGATTATCTCTTAGCTTTGCATCTATTGATTTGATACGGAAATTATAAACAATAGTCACCAAGAGTCTTTCATAAAAATACATTTCTAATGAAATACTAAATTACCTTTTAAAACCTACTAATATTGGTAAAAACTATATATATATACTACAATGAATCAGATCAATCCAAAACATTTTGAAAAAGGTTGAACAGGCTTTTGAAAGGCTAAACAGTAGAACCTTAACACAGCTTAAAATCAATATAGGTTCAGGACACACAAAAAGAGAAATATTTAAAACAAAGGACTCAAGTAAATTCTCTTTCAGGTACCCATTCAAAGTCATAAAATAGTGAAGTCACAAATACATAATTTATTATTGAATACCTTTAAACAAAATTTTCATATAATAAAATTTTCTCTTTATAATTATCTTTCCATTTACTATTCACCTACGTATTACTGACTTAAATCTCTTATGCTAGAAGTGCATAACAAAAATTTTAAGGTATGACAATTAAGAGAATGGTAGAATGAAAATAAGTTAAATGAAAAGCTTTGCTAGGAATAATAGTTTTACTTATGAGAGGAAATAAAAAGCAGTAGAGGACAGGTCAAAGGTAAGTCACTATGTTTCTATGAATGCTTTATCTAGCCAATAACCATCTGGTTACAAATTACTACTTTCTGAAAGAAACCAAAATTCAAATGACTAAAAATATTCAATTTACTTAACTTAAAAAAAATTTTTTTCTCTCCCAAAAGTACTATCAAGAGACATCAAATGCATAGTAGGAATTATATTTGTTAACTAATTGTAAGTGCAATAGAAACTGTGGTATTTGGTTGTAAGCTCAATAAAGAAAATACATGAAAGGCCAGGCCCAGTGGCTCACACCTATAATCCTAGCACCATGGGAGGTCGAGGCAGGTAGATTGCTTGGGCTTAGGAGTTCAAGAATAGCCTGAGCAAAAGAGAGATCCTGGTCTCTAAAAACAGCCATCGTGGCAAACGCCTGTAGTACCAGCTACTCAGGAGGCTGAAGCAAGAGAATCACATGAGCCCAAGAGTTTGAGGATGCTGTAAACTAGGACACCATTGCACTCTACCAAGGGTGACAAAACAAGACTCTTGTCTCAAAAAGAAAGAAAACATGTGAATGTGATGTATCCAAGTCTCAACAGAGATAGTTCATTAATAGAGTAAATATTACATATCAGATTAATAGTTCCTATGCTCCATTTTCTTATCCTAGTAGTTACATACCAGTTCTTAACTTAAACTAAAACAAAATGTTAAAAACAAAGCACATAAATGTGTACAAAATTCTACCTGGAATAAAGCTAAAATTAGATTTAACCTTAAAATTAGATTTAACCTTGGTTCCCTGGGATGTTCTTTTATCCCTATAGCTATTACTAGAAAGAAAAAACAAAAGAGTTTAACGAGGCCAAAATTTGTAAAATTTTTAAAAGTTTAAGTCAATGTATTATTTATGTATCAAAAAAATCATTTTTCTCTAAATCTTTATTATTTTTACCTAGGTAATTCATGCTTTTACAGTTTTTTAAAACAATGATTATGCCCTATGCAAATCTGTAAGACTGCAACATTGATGAGTTATTGCTTATTTAAAATAATTTTCTGAATGGGCATGGTTGGGGGTGTTATGTGTGTGGAACATAACCAGAAGATCTACTTAACAAAATCAAATATTTTGACCTGGTTGTTTATAGCCTCACATTAACCTGAAATAAATTTACTTTAAAAAAAGTAATCATCATCATCATCAATGGTCCAAAGAGTCCCGTTTTTAATCTTTTTGGTACATTGTATTTGTACATATTTACAGGGCACATGTGCAATTTTGTTATATACATAGAATATGTGATGATCAAATAAAAGTATTTAGGGTAAAAAATTAATAATTTTATGATTGAGTTAATGGTTAATATAAATTATGGCCACTGCTATGTAAAAAAGTGGAAAGTGACTAAATTTCTTTTACCCTAAAAATGTTGGACTTCTATATTCAATAAAAACAATGAAGATTTAAAAAAAGATTAGAAAAAACATGCAACCAACCAATATTATATTATATTATATATTATATAAATATTATAATAGCTGGGATATTTGAGATGATAGGATTAGTGGTTTAAATTAGCCTAACCTGCTAAGAGAAAATTTATAATAAAGTATTCCCCATCCTTTTTATTTACAAACATAAATGCAATTTCTACTGATGATTGAGAAAACAGAGTATTTGAAAAATAGCCAATCAACAGTTCACCTAAATTAAAAGCAAGAAGTAAACTCTTAAAGGACTCAAAGGGGAAAGATAATTAGCTGTCAACTCATACCTAGAAAACATAATGATTTAGAGTAACAAAATTATAAAAGATTGTTAAGGACCTCTTTATGGTCACCTTTGTTACCTGGGTACTCTGATACATTCCTCTGATCCTAGCAGGCCAAGTTGTCCATCAGAATCAAGACCCCAAGCATACACCTGGCCCTTGTCATTTAGTGCTAATGTATGAGCTTCTCCACATGAAACAGCTACGATATTTTGGGCATCCAGAGCAACAACCTGCTCTACAGAAATCAAGAAGAGAGACATTACATTCTAGTTTTGAACTTCCAGTGAGAATAAAACACATTCAATCCTCATTTTATACAAAAAAGCTAAGGAAATACACACAGTAAATATAACCAGTTACTTGGAAAAGTCTAACAAATATGTTCCATACATATTTCTCATCATGGTAAAGATAACTTCATTATAGAGCATAATCAACTAAGAATATTAAGTGACCTGAATATACATTTGAGGGAAGAAGTTAAGGGTTTATAAAGATTATCTTAGAATGTATTCTCCATTCAAAACCATTTCTAATAAAAGAAGACCCAAAGTGAAAAAGGAATCACTTAAATAGTTTGGGTGTTTAATTTTTAATAATAAAACCATTATTGATACATATATTACCCTACAGCTACTACCATGGAGTAATTCTGAAATGGCAATTTCTAAATGGAAAACAAATGCTTTACAGATCTCATAAATATCTCTTGAATGTGATGAGTAGAGAACTGAAAGGCAATACGACCATAAATGGTAAGTTTTCAGTTAATGGACTGCCATTTTATTTGTTTAGAGTTTTTTTGTAGTTTTTTTGGGCAGAGGCTGGGTTTGAACCCGCCACCTCCAGTATAAGGGGCTGGCGCCCTACTCCTTTGTGCCACAGGTGCTGCCCATGTGGACTGCCATTTTAACAACAAAAAATATAAAAACTATATGCTTAAAATGTGTTCAAGTTTTAAGCCATAAACTAACTCAAACTATTGGCTCTTCATAAGATGCTCAGTAGCCAGCAATGGACAAATCAATAAAGAAAGTGAAACTGTGAGTATATGTGTGGGGGAGTCAGTGGGTCCCTTCCCACGGAACATGTAAGGGTGTATGGTATACACTTCCTGTGTAAGGGACAGAGCTACAACTTAGAAGCAATGTGGTCTAATTTTATGTACCTGCATATTAACTAAAAATAAAAAGGAGAACTGTTTCCCTAATCTTTTTTTTTTTTTTTTTTTTTTTGAGACACAGTCTCATTTTGTTGCCCTTGCCCTGGGTAGAGTGTCATGATGTCATAGCTCACAGCAACCTCAAACTCTTGGGCTCAAGCAATTCTCTTGCCTCAGCCTACCAAGTAGCTGGGACTACAGGCGCCCGCCACAACACCCAGCTGTTTTTCCAGCCAGCTATTTTTTGAGAAGAGGTCTCACTCTGGCTCAGGCTGATCTGGAATCCGTGAGCTCAGGCAATCTACCCGGCTTGGCCTCCCAAGAATTATAGGCCTGAGCCACGATGCCAGGCTGTGTTTCCTTAATCCTAAAAATGTATTTGTCAGTTTTATACTAGTAGCACTACAAGTTTCTTTTTACGATGGTATTTAAAATTAACTTTTTAAAGCTTAATAAGAAAGTTAGAATTACTATCTTTAATAAACTAAAAGTCTTATGTTGAAAATGGTTAAAAGTGGATCAATCAGGGCCTCTTCAAAGGCTAAATTTACAAATGTAGCTGTTCAATAATAAAAGAGACTGCACCAAACACGTTGAAATTCCTATGCATAGAGAAATCCAAATTGTATCCGGATCACTATTTTGAATTTTGAAATGGGAGGTTAGCCTAGATAGCCTCTAGGAAACTACACAACTTGAATGATGTACTTACCTTAAAGTACTATGACTTGGTAACTCCTGAAGCTCCCCGTATATTGAAGTTCATTTAATCTTACACTAAGTATGTATGTTTTTATAAAACTATATTGTAGAAATGTACCAAAAAAGAGACATAATACACTGTCCACCCCCAAAAAAATCAAGACAAAAGACTCAGAAGTAACACATTATTTGCTAATATCAAAACATTCCCATAAACCATAATTACGAAGTAAAACGTTTACAAGAGGTTCTCCTTTTCACAGAGGCTCCAGAAATAAATCAAGATCTCTCCAAAACAATCCTCAAAGGAAATAGCAAAAAATGAAAGGATGACAACTGGGGTGAATAAGACTGATTAGTTCACCAATGACAAATTAAGAATAAATTAGACAGCAATGACTATAAAGTCAAAGGCAGCACAATCTAAGAAACCAAGAAGAAGCAATCATTTATATCAAACACTAATCTTACTGTAAACTTCTTGTATAGTAAGCACTTGAGACACAGATGAATAAACACTTCTAGCCCTGAAGGAGTTTATAATCTAAGGAAATATAGGAGAAAAGAATTATAATTAAATGCTAAGATAAAGATATACAAAAGACACCATGAGAACAGATACTATACTAGCCTTGCAAGCTATTAGGAAAAATTCTGGAAGACAACAATACTTTAGCTAAGTCCTAAACTGAGGGAAGAGAAAGCAATTATCTATAACCGGTATTTGAGAAATTCAAATTATTTGTTCTAGCAAAACAAACAAACAAATAAAAATCCAAAGACTGAAGAGAAAAATGGTGGGAAAAAATCTTACTCCTATCTCAGACAAAGAAATAATCTTCCCAATTTTCAAAAACTTCCTGGAGGAGACAAAAGGAACTGTAATTTCACATAAAAAGTGAGTAAAAGATGTGAGTTCACAAGAAAAAGAAATAATCCTTAGTCATATGAAAAGATGTTCAACTTCATGGGGGAGAGAAAATCAAATTCAAACTACATCAAGAAGACAATAATATGTTCACACAGAAAATTCAACAAGCTATATACTTTCCATTTTGTACTCTTCCATATGGGTTAACTTCCAATAAAAAGTTTATCAAGAGAATGAGAAGAAAAGCCACAGACTGGGAGAAAATATTTGCATAAAACACAGTTGATTAAGGACCATTATTCAAAACATCCAAAGAATGCTTAAAACTCAACAGTAGGAAAACAACTGAATAACAAAATAGACCAAAGATCAAAGCAGACAACCTCACCAAGGAATGGCAAGTAGGAATACAAACATATGTTTGACATCATGTCATCTAAGAATTTCAAATTAAAACAAGATACTACTACAGAACTATTAGAATGACCACGATCTAAAACACTGATAACACCAAATGCTGGCAAGGACATAAAGCAACACAAACTCTCATGCATTGCTGGTGGAAAAGCAAAACAGTATAGCCACTTTGAATACAGTTTGGTGATTTCTTACAAAATTAAACATATTCCTGGCCAGGTGCGGTGGCTCACGCCTATAATCCTAGCACTCTAGGAGGCCAAGGTGGGCAGATCAGTGGAGTTCATGTGTTCGAGACTAGCATAAGCAAAAGCAAGACCTGGTCTCTATTAAAAATAGAAAAAACTGAGGCAAGAGGATCCCATGAGCCCAAGAGTTGGAGGTTGCTGTGAGCTATGATGCCACAGCCTCTACCCAGGTCAACAGCATGAGACTTTGCCTCAAAAATAAAAAATAAAATAAAATAAATAAAAAATTCTTATCCTATGACCCAACAATTGTATTCCTTGGTATTTACCTATGAATTGAAAATATATGTCCACCTAAAAGGAAAAAAAAAAACCGTATATGGATATTTATAGCAGCTTTATTTCTAACTGCCACAACTTGGAAGCAATCAAGATATCCTTCAGTAGCTGAATAGATACATAAACTGTGTGATATATACAAATATTACTCTGTGTTTAAAAAAAAGAAGAATGAACAGGCAGGCACAGCAGCTCACATCTGTAATCCTAGCACTCTGGAAGGCCACGGCAGGAGGATCCTCTGAATTGTGCTCAGGGGTTTGAGACCAGCCTCAGCAAGATCAAGTCTCTACTAAAAATAGAAAAATTAGCTGAGCATCATGGTGGGCACCTATAGTTTTTAGTACTCAGGAAGTTGAGGCAGGAGGACCACTTGAACCCAGAACTTTGAGGTTGTTGTGAGCTAGATGCCCAGCACTCTAGCCCGGAGAAACACAGTAAGACTCTGTGGAAAGAAAGGAGAGGGGAGGGAAAGAGGAAAGAGGAAAGGAAAGATAGAAAGGAAAGGGGAGGAGAATGGAAAGGTAGGGTAAAGGGAAAGGGAAAGAGTAAAGGAAAAGGGAAAGAGCAAGAGAAAAGGGAAAGGGAAAAGGAAAAAGAAAAGGGAAAGAAATGAGCTATCAAGCCATGAAAAGACATGAAGGAAACTTAAATACATGTTACAAAGAGAAAAAGCCAATGTGAAAAGGCTACATACTATATGATTCTAACTACAACATTCTGGGAAAGCCAAAACTATTGAAGAGAGTAAAATTAGTGGTTGCCAGACACTAGGGGAAGAAGGAATAATTAGGCAGACCACTGAGGATTTGTAGGGCAGTGAAAGCCCTTCTGTATGATACACAAGGGTGGGTCTATGCCGTTGTACATTTGTTAAAACCCATAAAATGTGTAACAGTGAGAGTCAGTCCTAATATTAAACTATATAGGATTTGGCTAATAACAATGCATCAATGTAGGCTCATTGTAACCATCGCACCATTGTGATATAGGATGTCACCAGTTGGGGAGGGAGTGCATGTGTGGGGAAGGTGTAAAGGAACTCTGCACTTTCTGCTGAATTTTGCTCTTTGCTCTAAAAAAAAAAAATGTACTCTTATACACTGCTAGTTGATGGAACAACCTCAGGAAGAGAAACGTGGCATCATCTAACATAACACATATGCATTTACCATTTAAGACCTGGTAATACCACTTCCAGTAATTTATTCTTTAGATACACCTAAGAACATGTGAGTGAGGGTGTGTGCGTTTCTATATAATAGAAAAAGACTGAAGATACTACAGTCACACACTGGAATGCTATACTCTATTTTAAAAAAAGAGGAAACTATACATTGATACTGAAGGGTCTCTAGGGTATAATAATAGAGGAGGGGAAAAAATATCAAAATGTAGGGCAACACCCATGATTTGTTATTTTTTGTGTATGGAAGAAGGAGGAATAATAATGGGCATTCATGGCTCGGCACCTGTGGCTCAAGTAGCTAAGGTGCCAGCCACATACACCTAAGGTGGTGGGTTTGAATCCAGCCCAGCCCACCAAACAACAATGATGGCTGCAACCAAAAAATAGCCAGGCGTTGTGGCGAGCACCTGTGGTCCCAGCTACTTGGGAGGCTGAGGCAGGAGACTCACTTGAGCCCAGGAGTTGGAGGTTACTGCGAGTTGTGATGCCACAGCACTTTACCCAGGGGGACAGCTTAAGGCTCTGTCTCCAAAAAAAAAAAAAAAGTGTATTCATATTTGCTTACATTATATTCACATAAAAAAATGGAAAGATACACAAAAACTAACAGTTATGTAAGGGGTAACTGTCTGTAGAGGAGAAAATAGAGTGGTCAAATGTAAGAGCAAAATTTCTCAATGTATATTTATATTGCTTTTGAGTTCTGTATCATGAATATATTGCCTATTCAAAACAAAAAATTTAATTAATAAAAAGAAAAAGTGTTAAAGTAGTTAAAGCAATGTATTAAAACCAATATTTTCACTTCAAAATTGACATCTGAGCATTTTAATCTTTTTCAAATTCAAAATAAGCAATTTTAGTTCTGTCAGCATTTAATGCCTTACTCCGGAAGTACATTATTAAAGAAAGGTAACACAGTTACAAGACTTGACAGTACTAGTTAACAGAATTTTCAGGCAACAAATACACAAAACTAATAGTATTTCTGTATAATTTTTTTGAATTACTTATTTTTACCCAAATGGCTCCTCAAAATCAATAGCCTCATCTTCTCTCAGTATGCTACAAAGTCAGCTCAAAGGCTAATTGAAAAATTTTACATGTCAAATGTTGGTTGAATATTTAAATCAATATGGCTCAAAAAGTGAGTCAATGACAAGAATGACGAAATAATGAACTCAGTGAAATAAAGGAAAAAATTCACTTACAAAGCATGGCCCAGTAAAAGCATGTGGAAAAGAGAAGCAAAACAATTCATGCCAAATCTAACAACTAACATTTATTGTTTACTATATATCAAGTACTGTACTAACTCTATTAACTTTTAATCACCAAGCTACATTTATGCATTTACCATTTAAGACCTGGTAATACCTTATCTTTCAAGGTCAATAACAGAAAAGAGAAGGGTAAGGAGGAGATTAAATTCACACCAATTTAGGATGGCTATGGAGATACAAAGAGGACCAAAAACAAAGGAAAAACTTGCTAAACAAATCTATTAAAAATTTTTTGATTTCCTTGAGAAATAAGGGATATGACATGTTGAAATTATGAGATGCTAAACTTGTTGGAAAGGTTAAGTAACAGCACGTGATAATAGACACTGTGATTCAGAAATAAGATGGTATTTATTCTAAAAAAAGTACAAATATGCAGATAAAAATATATTGCAAAATGTTAATGCTATTCTTTTAACTTTTTAGTGATTAAAAATGTTCATATAAATGTGTACAAAAAATTATCACTATATTCATATTAGTATTTATTAGGTTCACAATATTTCTCCTCAAGGAAAGAAATGACATTTAATTTGGGGAGGCACAAAAAGACAAAAAATAAGTGGAGAAGATAGTCCTGGAAAAAGAAAAAAACAAAAAAAAATAAAACACTAGACTGAGGGGGCCAGGCATGGTGGCTCACGCCTGTAATCCCAGTACTCTGAGAGACCAAGGTAGGTGGACTGCCTGAGCTCACAGGTAGGAGACAAGCCTGAGCAAGAGAGTGAGACCCCATCTCTAAAAATAGCTGGGTGTTGTGGCGGGCACCTGTAGTCCCAGTTAATCGGAAGGCTGAGGCAAGAGAATCGGTTGAGCCCAAGAGTTTGAGGTCGCTGCGAGCTAAGACACCACCGCACTCTACCTAGGGTAACTAACTGAAACTCTGTTAAAAAAAAAAAAAGCACCAGACAGATGAAACATGTCTACCTTATGAATGATTCTATATGTATTTCAATACATCTCTAATAGGTCCTTATTATTTCTGGCTCTTCCTACACTTCCATGATTAAAATGCATTACTTTTGAAGAGTCTAATGGTGTATCATCTTACTGAGGAGAAAAAGGTCATCTGTGCTTCATAAATACAAAACTTTCACTTTTAGATTTATAAAAATACAAAATGATCAACCTTATGAAAATGTTTCTATGTATGTCTTCTATTTCCTTCCAATCACTTTTGTATGCACATCTGACTTTACCATTTGTTCACTTATAAACTCCCATCAAGTAAATTTAGCTGCACAATCACACAAGAAGGAATACTGTCATACATATAGACAGTATTCTGTCTTATTGCAAAATACTATCGCAAAATACTATACTGTCCCTTCCTGTTGGGCAGGACACAATTATAAGAAGGACTTTATCTAACAAATGCACAGGGCAACCTAATTCTTTGTGCCCTCAATGAATCCCAAACAATTAAAAAAAAAAAACTCCTTCCTGTTGAATTAACGAATTCAACCCCCTGTTGAATAGATCCTCTTTCCTATGGACCTTAAAAATATAGTATATACTCATCAATGCTTGAGTTTGTGAAAATTCATATAGAATGTCATTATCTCCAGATTCATTGTATAAGAGTTCATTATGTATTGATCAATTCCACCACCAACAGCACTAAAATCTCTCTGCGTTCATCTTCCGCTTTGTCTAATGACTGGGAAATATCTGTCCATTTTCTTCTCTTTGCCATTATGGGGAGAAAATGAAAAATTCTGCATTCTCAGGTATAGTCAATGAAAGCTTCAAAAAGAAAAAAATAAAAGCTACAAAGATGGTAACTCAAAACTTCTTTCGTACTTTCCTAAGAGACAGGAGAAAAAGGTCACCTTCTTTGCTTCATAAATACAATATTATGTACAATGCATTCCAAAAACCCTAGAAGGATGCTAAATAAAGATGATTTTTTTTTTTGAGACCGAGCCTCAAGCTGTCCCCCTGGTTAGAGTGCTGTAGCATCACAGCTCACAGCAACCTCCAACTCCTGGGCTCAAGTGAGTCTCCTGCCTCTGCCTCCCAAGTAGCTGGGACCACAGGTGCTCGCCACAACGCCTGGCTATTTTTTGGTTGTAGCCATCATTGTTGTTTGGCGAGCCCAGGTTGAATTCGAACCCGTCACCTTAGGTGTATGTGGCTGGCGCCTTAGCCACTTGAGCCACAGGCACCGAGCCAATAAAGATGATTTATTTCACTACTGCATAATCCTTCTAGGAAATACCATAATTCTTCACCTATTATTTTAGTCTTTATTTTAGTTTAGTTGCAAAGAATCAACTCTTGCTACTTATGGTAATTATGTTCTCTAAAGTCACCATAAACATTGATTTAACAAGTATTGAATTATTGCCCCTATGGAAAATACAAGGTTAGATTCCTATAAAACTCTAGTCAGTACATTTTTGCCAAGTGGTCAATAACAAAATCTTGTTTTACGTGTTTTATTCAAAAATACCTTACTTTATGCAAGTTCCTTGACTTTCCAAATCCTCTGTCCTACCATGTCTCACCAATTGCTAAAAACACAGATCTCCTCTTCCCTTATCTCTTAAGTCAAAACTCTTTAATTAGAGCAATGCAAATTACACTTAAAATCCACATCTAAAAATTTAACTTTAAAGTTCACATGACACCATACTATGAAATAAAAAAGGTAGAGTTCTGTTCTTATTTTTAGTATGTCACACTGCCCCAACATATATGCAGAGAAAAGACTGGGAAAACAAACACTTTTTTGATTATCCAAAAACGTTTTCTCTTCTTTTTAATTAAATAACTGAATGTTGTTGAAGCACTTTATGATTCTAACTTTTTAAAGGACATTAATTACTTGGAATTAGTGAATAATACCAATGAATCCAGATTTTATTTTAAATAATCATATTGCTCATTTTATTACAGAGAAAATAAGGCCACTTTACTCAAGGCACAAACCTATTACTAAAATATAATAATGAAGTTATTGTTTAAATAAAATAAAGTTTTCATTGACACTTTCACTAATTTTTTTTTTTTGAGACAGAGCCTCAAGCCGTCCCCCTGGATAGAGTGCTGTAGCATCACAGCTCACAGCAGCCTCCAACTCCTGGGATCAAGCGAGTCTCCTGCCTCAGCCTCCCAAGCAGCTGGGACCCCAGGTGCCTGCCACAATGCCTGGCCATTTTTTAGTTGCAGCCGTCATTGTTGTTTGGCGGGCCCAGCTGGATTCAAACCCACCACCTTAGGTATATGTGGCTGGCACCTTAGCCACGTGAGCCACAGGCGCCAAGCCCATTGACACTTTCAAAAGCATCTCTAATATCATGCATATAATAATCACCATAAACTATAAAACAAATTCAGAACTTAAGAAACGATACTAAAATATCAACAAATTCAACAGAAATTTTTATACTCTAAAATTATCAACAATAATTATCAATAAGAATTTGGAATATACACACACACGCGCGCGCGAACACCATAGAATACTATGCAGCCCTAAAGAAGGATGGAGACTTTACCTTCTTCATGTTTACAAGGATGGAGCTGGAACATATTCTTCTTAGCAAAGTATCTCAAGAATGGAAGAAAAAGTATCCAATGTATTCAACCCTACTATGAAACTAATTTATAGTTTTCATAGGAAAGCTATAACCCAATTATAGCCCAAGAATATAGAGAAAGGGGAGAGGGAGGGGAGAGGCAGGGGAGAGGAGAGGGGAAGATGGATGGAGGGAGGGTGATTGATGGGATCACGCCTATGGTTCATCTTATAAGGTTACATGTAAATCTTTCTAAATGAAGAATATAAATGTCTTAACACAATAACTAAGAAAATGACATGAAGGCTATGTTAACCAGTTTGATGAAAATATTTCAAATTGTATATAAAAATAGCACACTGTACCCCATGAAAGTATTAATGTACACAGCTATGATTCAATTAAAAAAAAAAAAGAATTTTCAATAATACAAGCCACATCCAAGAAAAGTATTTTAATAGGTTCCCTGATAAAATCTGAAGTTAATAACTTCCATGTTTTAGTCAACAGTTAACAAAACAATGTTTATATGGAGATACAACTAACTAGACTAAAAAATTCTCATAATGGCTATATACTCAAGTTCATACCCCTTTTATGCATTCTATTTATATAAAGGCATACTAACATATAAAAAGAGCTTATTATGTGTCGGCACTGTGCTAAGCACTTTATTTAATCTCATTTAATCCTCAGAACACCATGAGGCAAGTGTACCATCATCCCTACTTCACAGACAAAGACACTAAATTATAAACATTTCCCTATTTACTGAACTTTTGTCTTTTTGTTAATACTCAAACATGGTTATGTTTTAATAGTGTGATGTATTTTCAAAATATCCTTATAATTTTATAAATAATACAAGCAAGAAAGTACTTTCTTGATGTCTAGGAACTGCTAAAATAAACTGCTATGAAGAGAAAAGGAGAGGTAGAGCTGAAATATAGACTCCAACATAACACAATTATGAATCATATAGTTGCTTTAGTTTAATTTCTTTTTAAGACAAGAAGAATGAGCCAGGCACAGTGGCTCATGCCTGTAATCCTAGCACTTTGGGAGGCCAAGACAGGTGGATTGCTTGAGCTCATGAGTTCAAGACCAACCTAAGCAAAAGTGAGACCCCCATCTCTACTAAAAAACAGAAAAAATGGGGCAAGAGGATTGCTTGAGCCCAAGAGTTGGAGGTTGCTGTGAGCTATGACACCACAGCTCTCTATCCAGGGGGACAACTTGAGACTCTGTCTCACACACACACACAAAAAAAAAAAGACAAGAATGAATGAACCCTCAAAATATATTTGTAAAAGTTTCAAATTTTGGTTATAAAATAGCTGATGCCATCAAGCTCATTAAAACAAACATCTATTACCTTCCCCCCTTTCTAAGGCACAACCAATACAATACATTGATCATTCAACAACCCCAACTCCACCCCAAGTTCCTTCTAAGTGCACATGTTTCAAGACAGCTTTAACAAAAGATGTGTAAGACAAGGTTTCCACACCCCCAGGAGCTAACATGGGTAGGGAAGATAATTATAACAAGAAGACAGCAGTGTGATTTATTAAATGTCATTAACTGTGGTTGGCAGTACGCAAAATGTATACATTGAGTTCTTAACAAGAGTGACCAGGGAAAAATGAAGGAGATGTGACTTTAGCTGGGCAAATGTCAAGAAACAGAAATTTATCTTTGAAAGATTAGCCTTGAATTAATTAATAAGAAGGCTGAACTGGAGCAGGAAGATCAGATAGAAAATTATTGTCTCAGTTCTCAGACCAGCAGTGTTCTAAATAAAATGAAAACAAAGCATTTTAGATTTGAGATAGGAAACTTAAAGACCCAAAGTAACTACCTCAAGGTCACACAGCTATTTGCAGAGGAAGTGAAAAAACAGAAGTTACTGAGAAAAACAATACAATTTAGCAACTGAGTCAATGTTGTAATTACCAGCAAGAAAGAAGATCCTGAAGTCCATCTAAGGTTTGATTATAGGTGAATTCAAGAAACATTATCAAATGAAGAGGAGTTTTTGCACTTTGTTTTCGGAGAGATGGATAGAAATAGCTAACTTACATATTATAGTAGCTTCCATTTTAAATGTTCTTTTATTATTCTCCACAATTTATTGGTTTTACAATTTCAGACGTTTGTCATTCTTGATTTTATTAATGTATAAATTTCTCATAGTTAAGTATCATATCAACAGTAGACTTATTAATAACATTCTATATATACTAAGCCAAAAATTTACTCAGATTGGTGTGAAAACTGTAAACATAAAATAAGAAAAGAAACTTATAATCAAACACATTTATTTAAATTTTAAGGTCAGCTCTTTTTGGCAGGGATAGGGCAGAGTTTAAAAGCATATTAGTAGTATTTATTCACGTGTCCACATTTCTCAAAGTATCAGTACACAAACTATAGCCTATAACCTTTTAGAAATCAATGACCATCTAACATCCATCATTAATATGCTTCTAATGGGAAAAAAAAAGGCATGTTTAATTCTATTTTTTGGTATCATTACATCTTTGAAGTCTGAGGGTAAAAGCATCCAATCCATTTTATATATGGCTCCAATACAGCACTCAAGCACCACAAATTTTTTTTAATTTTGGCATTATCTTTCAAAGAGTGCCCACAAGGTAACTGAAGAATAAACATAAAGAAGTACTTTCATGTGTACATTGCACAATATCAAGGACATAGTAGAAAAAATACTTGTTTGATGAATAAATGCATGAACTTCAGCTGTAAAAAAATCTATACTGTCTACCTGGTAGCAATGGTAGTTCCACATAGGACAATGTAACAGGCATTAGGCAAATATGGCAACAGTTCAAAATCCACCTTACTATAAGGCAGACCTAAATTTAAATTTTCATTCTAATATATTTTTTTTAAGCAAACATTTAGTGAATACCACATGCCAGGCATTGTTCTTTGCACTACACATTTTATCTCACTTAATCCTACAACCACCCTAGGAATTCAGCATGATTATCCTAATTTTATAGATGAGACATTAAGCACAAAAAGGCTAAGCAATACAACCAAGATTTAACACATCTAAGAAGTAACCAAGTAAGGATTTAGTTTTTTTGTTTGAGGACCGTGGTGTCACAGCTCACAGCAACCTCCAACTCTTGGGGCTTAAGCGATTCTCTTAAGGCATATTAGAGATCTTTCCACATGAGGACACAAAAAAAACTACATTCTTTTCACGACTACATACATTACTTGACTGGAGAGACCATATTTATTTTATCAGCTCCCAAAAGACAAGCATTAAGGTTGTTTCTAGTGTTTTGCCATTATAAGCAATGTTGCAGTATATGTCACTTTGTACATGTGCAAACAGCCGTTTTCTGAAAATAGGCCTTCTTGCATAAAAAGAGTAACATGTGTATATAATTCTGATATGTAGCAAACCCCTCTGTAGGGTTTTTTGAATTTACACTAATACAAACAACTTATGGGTATATTTTTATGACAAGCTCATCAAAAATATTTTTACTAACCTGACATGTAAAAATGGTACCCTTGGTATGCTGTTTTTTCATTTCTTTTAGTATGAACGAGGTTGAACAATATTCATCTTTAAGAACCATTTGTATTTCCTTTTCTGTCAAAAGCCTGTTCATATCCTTTGCCCATTTTGCTACTGGATCATTCACCTAATCAATTTCTGGGAGTGCTTTATATTTGGGAGGTTAGTGCTTTGATTATGAGTCATAAATATTTTCCCATGTCTTTTTAACTTTGTTTACAGTGATTCCTCCCTAGCAAAATTATTTTTACTTTCACATAGTTTATCTTTTCTTCTACACCTATTCACATTTTAGTCAAAAAGCCTTCCTTTGAAAGTCATATACTGTACTTGAATCGGCTAAGGCGCCAGCCACGTACACCTAAGGTGGCGGGTTCGAATCCCCAGCCCGGGCCCACCAAACAACAATGATGGCTGCAACCAAAAAATGGCCGGGCATTGTGGCAGGTGCCTGTGGTCCCAGCTACTTGGGAGGCAGAGGCAGGAGACTCGCTTGAGCCCAGAAGTTGGAGGTTGCTATGAGCTGTGATGCCATGGCACTCTGCCTAGGGGGATAGCTTGAGGCTCCGTCTCAAAAAAAATAAATAAATAAATGATTTGGGTCTATCTCTCAGCTTAATATGGTTATAACGGCTTAATGTCTTATTTGTGAGGTGGTTTAACTATCAAGACTTTAAAATTAAACTATATTAATATTTAACATGTCACTGTTCTTGATTTTTAGAATATTCTATTTGTCTTAGGACCCAAAAACAACTTGCTGTTTTTATTAAAGTCATATGAAATTTACAAATTCATTTAGAGATAACTGACAGGTTGATATAGTTGAGTGTCACTACCCACAGATGTGGTTTCCACTTATTCAAGGATTTTGTGTCTCATAGTAATGCCCTCAAGTCGTCACCACCTAAGTCTTACACATTTCTTACTAGTTTATTCCTGGGCTATTTTATCTTTTTCTTGCTATTATAAATGATGGCTTTTGTTCCCTTTTTTTTCTAACTGGCTCTTGTTTTCACTAAATTTTCATAGTCACTTTGGGAGAGTTATTTAACCCCTTGAAATCTCACTTTCCTCACTAAAACATACTTTTCACGATACTTTAAGATTTTTGGATAATGCCTGACACATATGGAGATTTACTAGTATTATTACTTTTTTTTTTTTTTGCAGTTTTTGGCCAGGGCTGGGTTTGAACCCACCACCTCTGGGGCTGGCGCCTTACTCTTTGAGCCACAGGTACGGCCCTAGTAGTATTATTTTTGAATATCAGCATGTGGTACATGAATAACATATTCTAAATATGTCATTAGTAAGTTTCTCTCTGTTTAGAAGGAGATTTAAAAAAAAATGTTTCTCCAATTACAGGGCATATGATTTATGTTTCTTCTCTTTATACATTACTATACCTACTTCTATATGTTCCCTTTTCCCCTATTCCCAGCTGAAGAGGGTTACTGCACTCACCAGTTGAGTATATAAATAGATCTATGTTCATGAGACAGAGTTTTTATTTCAGTCAGGCTTTTTATCTAGTTACTCTTCAGAGCAGTGATTTTTCAACTGATATGCCCCAGCATGTGCTGTGACATGATCTTAGGTGTGCCGTGAAAATTTTCAAAGTTCATTAATTATTTTCAAAAGAAAAATACATGTGTGCTTTTTTCCACTCCTTTTTTTGATCAACATAATTTAAGCATGCCACAGAAATCTAACTATAGGAAGTGTGCTGTGAAAGAAAAAAGGTTGAAAAACACTGCTTCAGAAGATAAAGGTAGGTTCATGAGGTTCCTGAGGTTCATTTGTATTAGAGATCCTCAGTATGAAATCTATAGTGGAGCAATGCCTGGATCAGAAATTATGCTGATCAAAATAAATTGTGCTGATTGATTAAATACTTGTGATCAATTATGAGAAATAACCTAAGTTCTACTTTACCCTTGTCATATCATCTAAAAAGAAAAAAAAACCACAAATTTTTTCTACTAACTTATAATGTATCTAACCTCTCTTTCAATTATTTTCAGAGGCTCCTGATTCTCCTCCTTAGAGCCTCCTTCAGGCATATCCTGTTCCTTCCCAACTCCTATTTCCCACATCTCAGAGGGCATATTTCTCAGAAGCTCTTGCCTACATTGCCAACACACACATCCAATTTATAGTTAGAATTACTTCAGGTGATAGCAGAATCAAAACCTACTTGCAGCTATGTCACTGCATCTTATGACTTCAAAAGCTTTGTTTCCAGTAAGACCTGGCAGATAATTAACAGACAGGTGTCAACTAAATGAGTAAAAGCAAATGAACCTAGTAATAAAATTCAAATACGTAGGCTATCAGAGGGTACCTGGCAAATACACACTTTCATTTTATTTGTATCTAAAAATTCAAATTTATAAAACATGAAGTAGAGTTGGCAACCATTTAGATTACCTTAAATTTACAAAGGTATTGGCTCGGCACCAGCCACATACACCAAAGATGGCGGGTCTGAACCCAGGCTGGGCCAGATAAACACCTGCAACAAAAAAAATAGCCAGGCGTTGGTGGCAGGCGCCTGTAGTCCCAGCTACTTGGGAGGCTGCGGCAAGAGAATTGCTTAAGCCCTAGGGTTTGAGGTTGCTGTCAGCCATGACACCACTGCACTCTAGGAAGGGGAACATAGTGAGACTCTGTCTCAAAAAAAAAAAAAAAAATTTACAAAGGTATTATGTTGCTAAGTACTTTAAACAGTCCCCTAAAAGCACAAAATTATCAATTTTTAATTATTTGATAGGTTAGAACAAGGGAGAAACTTACAATTGGAACATTAGCCTATTCTGAACTGAAGATAAAACAAAATTAGAAATAAAGCATTTCACGTTTTTAGCCTTGATCTTTCTCCCCACTTTTAGAAATTAAATTTCTTACTATTCATTTAATATTTTTACCAAGTTTCCAACAAAACTCATTTTACCAGAATCTTTTATCTTTCCTCCTAAAACAAAGTAGTTAACATTCCTCCTTTTTCTGGATTCCATATTTCTATTAACAATCCACATAGGATCATACCTGGCTCTTCCCTTTACCTCAGGATTTATTTCCGCTTGGTTACCAAAGCCTGCCCATTCTGTCTCCCTAAATCTCTTCTTCATCTATCTGCTCCTTTCTTATTTTAAAGGATTATCACCATAGCCTATCTAATTTCTTTACTTCCAAATCCTCTCCCCTCCAATCTTTCCTTTATAAACCCATGATAATGCCCATTATAAACTACTAATGAACATGCACCAAATTGTACTCAAGATCCTTAATTTGGGCTTGGCACCTGTGGCTCAAGTGGCTAAGGCACCAGCCACATACCTAAGGTGGCGGGTTCGAATCCAGCCCAGGCCCACCAAACAACGATGGCTGCAACTAAAAAAAACTAGCTGGGCGTTGTGGCAGGTGCCTGTGGTCCCAGCTACTTGAGAGGCAAAGGCAGGAGACTCACTTGAGCCCAGGAGTTGGAGACTGCTGTGAGCTGAGATGCTACAGCACTCTAACCAGGGGGACTGCTTGAGGCTCTGTCTCAAAAAATAAAAATAAAAATAAAGATCCTTAATTTGATTACTTCTATAATCTGACCTCAATTTTACCTTTCTAACCTTCCTACTCACTATTCCCAGATATTTCAGTTAAAAGGAATTAGGCCTTACACCTGCCTACTGCCATTTGCGCTGATTTAGGTATAAAGCACTCTTCATTCTTTACTCTTTAAAACACAATATACCCTTCCAAGTCATGTACTCTCACTCCTACAAAAACTCACCTACAATTCATGCCATCCTAAATGGCTACCCATCTCTACACAGCACTCCTGTTTATGCATCCTATAACACTTAGCACATTTTCTGTGCATTTCTATTATTTGTGTTTGTTTTGTCTTCTCTAATAGCTCTTTAAATGATATTCATCACATTATACTCAAAAGCTTATCAAAGGAATACTAACTTTCCTTTGCAAATATCTTCTTGTATCAACTTTGTAAAATGAGACACAACTGTGCTTAAAATTTTAAAAATACAGCTCGGCGCCTGTGGGTCAATTGGCTAAGGCGCCAGCCACGTACACCTAAGGTGGCGGGTTCGAATCCCCAACCTGGGCCCGCCAAACAACAATGATGGCTGCAACCAAAAAATGGTTGGGCGTTGTGGCGGGCGCCTGTGGTCCCAGCTACTTGGGAGGCGGAGGCAGGAGACTCGCTTGAGCCCAGGAGTTGGAGGTTGCTATGAGCTGTGATGCCATGG